>CM021107.1:242530512-242544894 GCA_007115665.2 Sequoiadendron giganteum
TTTGTGCAACGACAACCATGAGGCCAACATTTTCACAGTGGCATGTGTGACGATTGAAGTCTGCTGAATTTGAAAGAATGAGGCATACAATTTTTTTGACACAATCTACTTGCAAGTTGAAGCATTTAATAAAAAATCATTCAGAATGAAAGGAATAGATTTAAATAATTTTAAAGGCTTATGTATTTTCGGAGAAGTATGCAAAGGATTTTTAGAAGAAAATTTAGAGTTTTAGATTTAAAGAAGATAAAATACGGATTCAAAGCAAGCTCCAGAAGTAAGATATCTATACATTTCTTATTGGCATTATAAGAGGTATTCCTATTTGCACAATCTTTCACTTTTATTGCTATGGATAATTCAAAGGTTTTGAATTGTGTGGATAAAGCTAGGTTGAAGAGATATTTGAGGAATGTGTTGAAATATTTTGTTGGTGCATTATCTTGCATCTCTCTAAGAGTGTTTTCTACAGAAGATAATTATGCATTTGTTTAGAGTAATATTGAAGAGAATTCATCAGTTCAGTTGAACATACTTTGGGAAAGTGAATTGAAAGAGAGCCATGATGCCTATAGAGTATTAGTTGAGAAAAAAATTGATGTTTGGAGGAAAGTTCGCTTGTTTGAATTTTAGAAGAAGTATATTTGAATAGTGTTGAGAAAAATTCATGATGAATCTTTGTAGATAGATAAGGTGCATTTGATTTCCAGAAAAGCTATTAGAGATGTTACTAGTTTGTGTTCCTTCAGACCAATTACTAAAATGAAGGGTATGGATGAAAAAGAAATAATTAAGGTTATAGGTGTGAGTTCTAAAGAGAAAGAGATTGATTTGAGATCGATTTTTGATATGGTAATAAGGCATGTCGCTATAATCATCGGTCACAAATTTTGTATCCCTAACAATGAACTTAAAGTTTCTACTATTTTGGTCCATGTTGTTGTCGCTATGGTAACAAGAGGTATGGATATGACTTGTGTGAATTAATTTGTATACATATTTTGAAGAATTTAAAGGAGATCAAGAAGAGTAAGAAGAATACATTTCGATATGGAAATTTTGTTGTTTGTTTACTCTTTTACTTTTTAAGAAAATCACCGATTATAGGGAGGATAGAATGGTCAAATTTAGGGCCTATTGCCTAACAAATTAGGATCCTAATGATAAATATTGGTAGTTTGGATGCGCAAGAGATGACCCTTGCTAAATTCTTTGGAAAATTTTAGATGAAGATGAACAAAAGGTTTAGGATTCTAGTAAGTTTTGTGGAAAGATACTCTAAAAACATAAGTTTGTGTGTGTCTACATATTTCTGTCACATGGAAGTAGTTGAATCAAGGTTAGTTTGGATATTTTAATTGTATTATGAAGTGTTAGAGGATGAAGTTGATAAATATGCTAAAATTATTTTGGAAATCCCTAAGGATCTCAATGTAGAAGGTACCTTTGGTAGCATTACCGGAACAAGGAAGAAAGGGAAGAGTGATGTTAAGAAAGAAGTTGCAGAAGAAAGTGAGCTTGAACATGAGCATGAAAGAATAAATATTTAGAGAGCTTTGGAAGAATTACAGAAAGTTATTCCAGATGCTAATTTTGATTCATCTATTTCTGTTGTGGAGAATCTTTGTAGCATGATTAATTATTTGAAGTTCTACATCTTTGAACTTGAAATGTCTACTATAATTAGGTTTGATGAAATAAATTTGGAAGATATCAAAGTAAAATGTGTGAATGCAAACGATCGAGAAATGAAGGAATTGGAGAGTGTACAAGGTTGTGAAAAAGAGGCATAGGAACTACTTTCTTTTTTCCTAGATTGGTTTGGCAGTACACTAGATATGAGAAATGAGATAAGGATGAGTGAGTCTTGATTGAAAACTTAGGAAGATAAATGTAGGATTAGAAAAAGATAAAGATAATTAGAGATGGTCCTACATTGTGAAGCTTCAAGAAAAAATATTCTCTCTACAAGATGGAAGGATAGATGTTATCAATAAATTTGTGGGACTCAGAAACATGATTAAACTCAGAAATACTTCTGCTTCTAGTGCTCTTGGCTATATTGGTGAATTATTAGAGACTAAATCTAGTCCCAAGATGTTAATAGATGGTGTATAGCCCTTAACTAAACTTGATCTATTTTACAAAACTCTTTTCAGTGCAAAAGGTTCATGGGAAGAAGGTAAAGCATCGTGGAAGGCTATCCTGGAGAGTCTCAGAGGTTCTTCTTGAGGTTAATTTAAGGTTATGTTCATATCTTTATGGTTAAATTTTGATACATATTTACATATATATGAAACCCCTTCCTTTCTCATTGATTTCAAAAGGGGATAGATAAAGAGATAAAGAGATAGAGGAAAAACATTTTTGTGAAGAACAATTTTGATAGGGGGAGTAGTCAGAGTATTTAGTTGCAGTATACTAGAAAATGTTTTTGTCATGCATGCTGCCATTAATTCCAAAGGGGGAGATTGTTGGAAGCTTTGAAAAATTAGCATTAATTATGGATGGTTTTGTTGGTTGTTCCTATGTTTTCATTGATTTCAACATGGTGATAACTATATTGGAAGTTTGCTTGGTTTACAGAAAGTTGTTCTTTGTTAGTAATAATCTTCTGTGATGGATTAGTGCATTGGTATTTGAGTCTGAAATTCACCACAAGATATGATATGACTCTAATCTCTTAACCATGTTTGTTGGAATCATTTAGATACCTATATCTTGGATCTTGAGACATATTTTTTTTTAGAAGAAATTTATCTTTGACAAAGTTTAACTCTATATCCTACTATTTCTCTATGTGTCGCATATTGTGTGGGAGACTTCACATTCTACTAAGGTGAAAATTCTTATATTGCGGTTTTGTTGATAGTCTCTTTATTGGTAGTATGATGGGAAATTAACATTTTCTAAGATCTAGAAGGTGTTTTCTTTGAGGATTATTTTTTGGTTTGGAGAATTATGTTCTATTCTTGTCCGACTTAGCAAATGCAATATATTATGAAGAACATTTATGTTCTATGGATGATAGCCGACTTGGTATAATCCACTACATGGATAAAATGTTTAAATATTATATGGTGCCAATGAAGAAGGTTTTGATTATTTTTTGTTCATCTAACTAGGTCGACCTAATTGATGGATAATATATACTTGTATATATATAATATGAAAGATAGAAGAGAGATGTTTGTATGAGAGCGATGAGAAGTGAATGTGAATAGGGGAGAATATTAGAGAATAAATGATTTATCTATTATGATTAGTACAACTTTTTGAGTGACTATTGTTTGAGGTAGTACTTCTTATTTTGAGCTTCAGTGGAATTGAACCCTGCACATTGAAGGTCTATCCTATTAGTTCAATCTTTTGGCAGTGAGCCACTATCATTGTATCTTGGTGGTTAACCATATTTTTTTCTTAAGAAGTGAGCCTTTTTAAGGACAATGAGTCTTGGCAGTGAACCTCGTAATATTTTTTATCCATATATAATATATTGTGAGTTAACCCTCACTATGGTTTTTTCCCATTTTGGGTTTTCCATATAAAAATATCGATGTTCATGTGTATGGTTGCATTGACTTATTTATATGTTCTCTCTTGCTAATTTTATCAGAATTGTGATAATTTAAGTGGATTTTATTATGGTTTTATCGAATATTGATTCACCCCCTCTCAGTATTCCAGATGTTCAACAATTTGGACCGAAATATGCTAAGAATATTTATCTATAAATTCCTTAAAGATTGGCATTGCTTGACTATGTAGTGGCCTTATAGATACTCAAAACTACTCCTTGAACCTTTTGCTACCTCTATCAGATATGGCACCATTATACTCATTGACTATCCCCAAAGGATATTTACCCAATATTTCAGAGTGGTCAAATCAAACATAACTATCTTACTCTTGAATTATTTTAAAATTTTATGATGACTGTCCTTCCATTTTTTGGGCTCCAAAGCTTGATTTTCTCAATAGAATCTTACCTAAAACTGTCCTTCCACTGAATCTGAGACTGTCTAGTAAGATCTATCACTATTTCCCAATGCCTATCTAATAGCATCAATTCTCTTGAGGTAGACCTCAAGAGAGCAAAACTTCCATCAACAATAATGTGACCATGATATTTGTTACTTATGACTAAATGGTTTTCATCATGATCAAAAAGTACATTGTTGTCTTTGATTGAAGCCTCTAACATTGCAAAATTATTGAAACCTTATCTCTATGAATATGGTGAAGATTGCTGTCCCTTTTTGGAGAGAATTATCCTGGTTTCAAAATAGACACAGACAATATTTTTGGGAAAAGATGCACTTTTGACAGTTATATCAAAAAATAAATTCATGTTTCTTAATGACTTGTTCCATCATCATTAGTGTACTACATTATTTCTATGAAATTCAACTTTGTTAACTTCTTTGTTGTACCTATTGTAAAGTAGGTTTCCATCTACTAGCTATAGCATTTTCCTTTGCTCATACAAATGCCAATCCCATTCAAAAAATATAAGAATGAACATTCAAAAGCTCCAAATAAATCTCTTTTTTGTGAGATGCTAACTGTCTCCTTCCATGTGGTAACAACACAACTAAATTTGTTAATACTCTCATGATTTTCCTAGAATTCAAAATTTCGATCTAATATTTCTATTGAAGGGCTTGAGAAGATACTAAATAATATTTAGGATGAATCTCCCTATCCATTTAAAACTTTTCTCTTAAGTAAATATTTGCATTACCTATCAAGTTCCCTTCAACTGTCTCACTATGCACAAGAATAGAAAGACTAAAAATCCTTTATGATGCTACATTGATGTCATTAATTTTCCCTTAATACTCTATCATTCACTGATTCATGGAAGCCATTGTAATCTTCTTGATCTCTACCCACTGATATCACTTGCAGTATTATTCTTGAGCTCCTTCTATGCATTTGTGATTGTTCTACATAGTGAATTTCCTTACATGTGACTACCTTCCTTTCATCCTTTATCCTTTTCTTTTTATGGTAGTCCTTATCAAGAAGTTATTCTATATTGAATACCTGTACCTACATAGAGAATATAAAATTTAGACGAAATAAATGGGCTTATAGCCTCTCCTTGATTGAATGATATAAATTTATCTCTTCTAATTCGTCTTAATTTGGTATATGTATCTGATGTTTATTTGTCTCCTTCATTTTGTTGATCAAAGGTATATTAACAACTACATTTTGAATTATTGCATATAGGAGTAGAGATGAGACCCTAAGCATTAACATAATGAATTCTTCCTCCTATAGGTCACTTCTTTGATCTATCACTATAATAACTAGATATATTGATGTGCAAAATAGGATTTTTCATTCACTGAAGAGATAATGGGTCTTGTATTTATTTTATATGTTTTTCATTACTTCCAATGTACGTGTTATTGTGCAATCTATCACATACAGTTACTCCCATGGCTTGTGTGGGATTATAAACACTTATCCTTTGAATATAAATAGTTATTTCATGCAATGAGTTCTGTCAAATATATCTTTCTTTTAAATCAATTGCATAACATGAACTGAAAATTATTAAATTTCATGGCACTATTTTGTATGATTATGAAAACCTTAGTATATTTTTTTTGTGTACCTTTCTCTTTCTTCAAATTAGAAATATCAGTGTTGTCCCAACCTAGCTTGATTGGGTTGAAAAGCACAATTAGGTAACAGTTACAAAAGGTAACTTGTTGTGAATTTCTATCAATGATGGATGGATTGTCTAGCAACAATCAGGTAAACATGAAGGATTCTAAGTAGTATAAGACTACTATAGACATCCAAATTTGATCACTTCCATATGATCAAAATTTTCTACTATATTCATCTATTCCATTAATAATGATTAGATAATTTATTTAATCATTATTTCATTTTCTACCTAAGGTTCCTAAAGTATGTAATTAAATAAATTAAATACTTTACCATATCACTTTTCTTCTCTAAATTAAATAAATATGACAAATTATTTAATTTAGTATTTTAACCCATTTGGATTAAAATCAATTTTTAATTCCCCTTTTTCTCTCTCCTTGTCACATTCTCCATAACCCTCTTTTAATCCAGATTAAATTAATTAATCTATGATTAAGATGTGCATCACTTAATCTTGATTAAGTGTCACATCCTCCATAATCTTCCACTTGCCTCTAATCTCTCATTTTTTATCTTAACCATGTGTTTGCACAACCTTAATCAGAATCATTAACCACATTTAGCTTACCTTTTTTGGTCAACCTTCCCACTTACCATTTTTAGCCTGGACTCTCTTTCCCATATGAATTTTTAATTCACATTTATTTGACCAAAGCTCCTCTCTTCCCTATGTGAATTTTTAATTCACTTTTGTCTTTCCAAGGTCTTCCCCATCCCCATGCAAGATTCTAGAAGGCTTGACTTGTCACTTTACATGTTCCAAGGATTTCTAGAACCTTGGACTTGTCACATCACCCACATGTGACAAATCTCCAGCTTTTTGGAGACCTTATTTTACCCAATAAACTCTCCAATGAGTGAATTTTTAATTTACATTTATTCTTCCAACCACTTCCCCTTTTCCTATGGAGATTTTTGAGGAATTCTAAAATCCCTCAAATGTCTTTTTCATCCTCATTTGGGGACAAGAAGTTTCTTTTTGAGGAAATCTTCTCATCCCCCAAGGTACCTCAAAAGTACTTATCCTTCATCCACCTCATGTACTTCTCTTCCACCTCATTCCACCCTAAGACATCTCACATTCCACATGTCAAGAGGTTAGGGTTTTTGAGTCCTCAACTCACCATAGCCCTTCATCTTGATCTTGTTAGATCAATCTGAATCGTTGAATTCTCTAAAGAATTCCAATTATCTTATCAATACCCCCACATTTCTCCCATTTTAGAGATCAAGTATTTTGCTACCAAACTCTTGTCAATTTGTCATTTGAACTCCCATCTCATAATCATTACATCCTCATCCACTTTGCATATCATTTTGCATATTCAACATAGCTTGTCATCCACGGAGCACACAACTCTTCAAGATCAAGGGCCAACCAAGGAAAGAGAAACATAAAAGGTATAATAAACAACAATCAATTTGTTTATCTTGCTTTCATGTTATCTATTTCTTAGGGTAATCATTGAGGTGCCCTTTTATCTTGTTATTTCCTCTTGTTGCATTATTAGTTTTTATCTAGCATCTCACATTAGGGCTTGACATTTTAAAAGGATCACATTTTTGGCACACCCGGTGGGACGCACAAAAGGGTTTCTTTATTTTATGTTTGTTTTTGTATAGCTTGTTTGCAGGTTCAGGTCAAAAAGGGGCATATTTTCCCTCCTAGGCGCTGCAGAGGGGTGGATACGCCCTCACGATCTAAAATTTCTGACAGTTTTTACTACAGAAGTGCAGATACACCCCTACAATCCAATATTTTGCTAACAGTTTTTTTGCAGAAGTGCAGATACGCCCTTGCAATCCAACATTTTGCTAATTGTTTTTCTACAGAAGTGTGGATATGCCCCTGCAGAAGTGCGGATACGCCCCTACCATCCAACGTTTTACTAACTATTTTTTTGTGGAAGTGTGGATACGCCCCTATAATCCAACGTTTTTCCTAACTGTTTTCTGCAGAAGTGCGGATACGCCCTCACAATCTGATGTTTTTGCTAACTGTTTGCTATAGAGGGGCAGATTTTCCCACTCGATTCAACATTTTTCACTGCAAAGGGGCGGATTTTCCCTTAATAGCACATTCGAGAAGGTAAAAAAATGCATTTTAGCTTCGTTTTTGTCTCTCTTTCGTTGTTTTGTGCTCTAATCCTCTAACCCTATTTTTTGGTGGGTGAAGTCAAATTTCTTGCTGATATCTTGAGTGTTTTGCTGAAAATCACAAAGAAAAAGAGATTAAAAAAACTAACATTTGCTTGTAGGACCTTTGTTTTATTCTGATTTTTGAAGTCTTTCCTTACTGCTTTATCTATTTACTTAGTATAAGTAGGGGAAAGTAAAATTTACTACTTGCTCTGTCTATTTTATTTGTTTTACCCTAAGGGGGCATTAGTTTGTTTTCACCTTCCTCCTTTGCACTTTGTATGGATCCGAAGGGGGTAGTGGGAAACAATTAGTGTCTTCTTCTTAGCGAGACCTACTTGGGGATTTCATCACCCCAAGGGATGATCCCAACCATGCATACCGGTGGGGTATATAAAGGGGGGAGAGCCAAAGTTGTACCCCAATCCAGTTGCATCGTAATTGGTGAAGTGTTGAAGCTAGGGTGATACCTAGATAGATGTGAAGAGTTGGTCCGAGCCTTTCAGTATCTCGTTGGGGCTCCTGACTCATACTTGTGATGGACTGGTGTTCACGGTTGTGCCTCATGTACCGAGCATATATCGAGGACTCCCTAGAAACCTTGTTCATCCTAGAGTAAGACCTTTGCTGGAAATACCCCTTAATACTAATAATAGGATTGTGCTTGTTCAAAGTGTCTTTCTGTGAAAAACCAATAAATTTTGATAAGTCAAACCTTCATTGAATCATCCCAAGTCCTTGCCATAATCTCTCATTTCCAAACCATCACTATTCTTGTAGAGGGGTAGATACGTCCCCCTATTTCAGCACTTTTTACTATAGAAGTGCGAATACGCCCCCTTGTTCAACACTTTTTACTCCAGAAGTGTGGATATGTCCCCCTGTTTTAGCACTTTTTACTACAGAAGTGCAAATATGCCCCCCTATTTCAACACTTTTTACTGCAGAAGTGTGGATACACCCCCCTATTTTAGCACTTTATACTACAAAAGTGCGGATATGCCCAACTGTTTCAGCACTTTTTTTGCAAAAGTGTGGATATGCCCTCTAAATAGACAATTTCATTCATTTAACCATTCTAAACCTTCGTTGGAACCCCCAAAGTCTCCATTTGACCATTTGATCATCCTAAACACTCATCTAGCCAATCCAAACATCCATTTGACCATTCCAAACCTCCATTTAACCTTTCTAAAACATTCATTTACCACATTCACATTGATCATTCCACCATTTGGGATACTCATCCTATCGTGTGACCTAAACATCTTCAACAACACACCTTCCATTTGCATTCATCATCATCTGTCAACACCAAATTCCTTAAACCTTCTTTTAGGAGTTATCTCGTTGATTGACCACGACGTTAAGTTTGATCATTATCCTACATATAAATCCTTGTCTTCAACCTAATCAATCCACTTCTATCTTGAGGCAGATTTGTGTTGTAAGTCAATGTCATTGGCCAAAATCAATCCCCTTCCATCTCAAGGTGGATTTGGTGTCGTGATCATTGATTTAGCTAGCTCAAATCGATCAACCAACATCATAAGTCACTTAGGGTGATTTCCAAATCAGGTTTTTGGATCCCCTCCAATCAAATCAATCCTCATCCAAATCATCCAATTGATATATCATCAATTGATCCAATCAAATCAATCCAAATCATCTAATTGATACATCATCAATTGATCCAATCAAATCAATCCAAATCCAAATCATCCAATTGATACTTCATCAATTGATCCAATCAAATCAATCCAAATCCAAATCATCCAATTGATACATCATCAATTGATCCAATCAAATCAATCCAAATCCAAATCATCCAATTGACATGTCATCAATTGATCCAATCAAATCAATCCAAATCCAAATCATCAAATTGATATATCATCAATTGATCCAATCAAATCAATCCAAATCCAAATCATCAAATTTATATATCATCAATTGATCCAATCAAATCAATCCAAATCCAAATCATCAAATTGATACATCATCAATTGATCCAATCAAATCAATCCAAATCCAAATAATCCAATTGATACATCATCAATTTATCCAATCCAATATTTATCCAAATCATCAAATTGATACATCATCAATTGATCCATCAACCAATCCTTATCCAATCATCAATTGATCCATCATCCAACCCCAATCTGAGCTTTCATCCAATCCCCATATGAGCTTCCAATACATCCTAGTTTTCTATCCATCATCTATTCTTTCCTTCTAATCTATATCCATCATGAAACTTTATCCCCCTCTCACACGACCAATAATAGTAGTCAAGGGGAATCCTAACTCTATTGATGACAATAATGAAAATCTTGTTGATCATGAAGATTGTTATATAGATCCCCTTGACACTATCATTGCTCGCAAGATCTCTCCAATCACCTCCCAAAATCCCACTACTTCTTCAAAATATCCCATCATGCCTTCATCCACATCTAATAACGGTTCTTATGCTACCCTTGACAAGGGATATCCAACATCCTCACCATCGACATATTCATCATGTCCGCCCTTTCAACCTCTATCCTATCCAACATCCACGCCCTCTTATCCTCATCATCATCAACAATCCAAATACCTCTACCTTAATCCCACATCCCAATCTTCTCATCCTAATCCAACACTCACACATTCCTATCACAATCCCCCATACCAATATTCCTCCTATCCTAATCCACCATCTCAATCCTCTCATCCTAATCTACCATCCATATCCTCCTATGCCAACCGACCATACATGTCCTCCTACGATGGTTCACCACCTCAATCTTCCTATTCTAATCCAACATCCAAACCTTCCTATCACAATCCCCCATCCCAATACCCTTACATTAATTTCACATCTCCCCATTCTAATCCTTCATCCAAATATTCCTACTATCACTCACCATCCCCATCTTCCCAATCTAATCCAACATCCACATCCTCCTATGTCACTCCCCCTTTTCCCGCATTATATCTTAATCCTCCATCTCCTGCAACCACTCCAAGTCCCCCATATAGTCCCATCCACTCACCTAATCATAATCCTCCATCTCCTCCTAGTTTTACATCTAATCCTCATCCACACATCCACTCATATAATCCTCCAATTCATAATCTTAATCCTCCATCTCCTCTCAGTCCTCCATCCAATCCCATCCACACATCTAATACTAATCCTCCATCTCCTCCTAGTACTCCATCCAATCACATCCCCACATCTAATCCTAATCCACAAATCCCTAATCCTAATCCTCCATCCATCCTTGATCCTCCATCCATTCCCATCACTCTACCTAATCCTACATCTCTTTGAAATGTTGCCCAAGGACTCATGCAAGAAGAGACATCATGCCCTCCCACTCTATCATGTATTGTCACTAGTGATTAGGCCCTCCTCCATCCTAGACCTATCCCTCCCATCACCATTCCTAACATTGTCAAAATGGTTGAGCCGGTCAAACCCATCGGATCCATTAAATCCACATCTTCTACTCCTAGATCCACCCAATCCATTGAAGACATCCAATCCCCTCCCCCCAGTCTTAATATTCACAAACTTCAATCTTATAACCTTCATGAATCCTCCATCCTCCTATCTCCCCCAATTGAGGCATCCCTCCAACACTCTTCCATCATCATACATCCCATACAAGATGATTCATGCCAAGAGCTTGATCCAAAGCATACAAGAATATCCCCTTCTCCAAATCAATATCCTCCCATTCCATCCACTACATCCCAAGATCATAATCCCCGTCCATCCCATCTCATGATTCCTATCCTCAACCAATTCATGATCCTATCCTCCCCTCCACCCCATCTCAAGATCACACTAGCTCATCCACTTTATCCCATGATTCCCTTTGCATTCAAGATCCAATCACTCTATCTCATGAGCCCTCATCATCCACTACCAAAAATCCAAATCCTATCATCTTCCCTAATCCCTCTCTTGATCCTATCACTCATTCCTCCTGATGCTACTATCCCCTCATCTCCATTGTATGATCCTTCATCACCATCTAGTCCTACCATCCCAATGCTACTTTTGTATCACCTTGGTCATATTACACTTATCCGTGTTGGTCTTCTTGTGGAAGAAAAACAAAGTATAGGTACCACCTTTCCTCCTCCACCTACTAACACACTCGCATCATGCTTCCAAAAGAATAAAAATCCTACCATAAATCACATGCTACAAAACATGAGCTATCACGGAAAAGGTTTAGGCCTTCATGAGAAAAGAATGTTAGAGCCCATTCAAGTCAAAGAACATCTAGGCACACATGGTCTTGGATATATCTCCCAAAACTTTCACTCTAAATATGTTGGTACAACCTCCGTACATCCTAAATGATCCTCTTCTAAAGGCACAAGAGGTACTTTCCATCATTCTTCCAAGTCATTTACCACCATCCCCCTCCTCCATCATATTACCTCAAAACAACCATCCATCTTCCTCCCTCATCCTCTAAATCCATTTTGGGTCCTTATGTCCCTCTATCCATCATTTCTCCTCCTCCATCTAGTATGGGTTCTTATATCCCTCCATCAAACCCCACACATCCTCCATATACACAGTCTATTTTGGGTCCTTATATCCCAAAATCACCCCTTCCATATTATCCTATTCATCCTTTCATTCATCCACCCCCCTTCCCTTGTACACAACATAGAAATCCTACCTTCATAACTCCTAATCAGGATCAACAAAGGCATATACCTACACATTCTCCATCTACACGTAATCCCTTTAACCCTACCTCCATCGCTCCCCATCATCTATCTCCTCACGTCTATCCCCTTGCTACTAAAATTACTTTGGATGCTAAAGAAAAAATGTATAACTCCAAATGTCCACATGAATCTAAAGATCTTGATGTCCCCTTCAAAATACATGTTGCAGAAAAGAAAAATCAAGTCCAAAATCTAAATCAATCCAAAAGGCCACAAAGGCCCACCAAAGAAAAAATAAAAACCACGTGGATCCCAAAAAAAAAAGGTACAATACCTTCACATGAAAAATCCATGACGACATCGAAAGTTGCTATGCCCAAAGTTAATAATTCACATCCTCCATCTCCTAAATCTGTTTTGGGCCCTTATGTCCCAAACTTCACTATCCCAATGCCTCCATTATCACCACATTCTCCAACCAACAACCCTCCTCTCATTTCACATCCACCACATCTGCCAATGTTGGTCCTGAACACCTTCCCCTATCACATATCCATTCCATCATTCCATCCATACACTTTTCAACACCCCATCCACCATCCCCCCTATTTCCCCCATCCAACCCCTTTGATTCATCCTCTTGCATAATTCATTTCTTCTGCTAAGGTTGTACCAACATCCACTGGTCACTTTACACATGAGCTCTTATTACCTCATATAGAACTTGATGCTTGAGTTATTCATCCATCTCCTTATCAAATATCCTCCAAATCCGCATATCCATATCCCTATCTTTATCCATCTTCATCCACATCCTAGTCCAAAAAATACAAAAAATAAAAAATAATAATAATAAAGAGAAAATCATTCATCCAATGGTGAAAACTTGGAAAACAAGCACCTTGGATTAATACCATGATGAAAACCTAGAAAATAGGCATCATGCATAAATTCCCCATCTAGTCTCCTTCCATGATTGGGAGCAACATCCACTTATGCATTCCTTTCCTCCATCTCCTACATCTTCCTATCTTTCGCATCCTATCCATCCTATCCCACTCCCTCCATCTTCCTTGCAATCTTGATAAATGTAGGGGCAAACCTTTATACATTCTTTGGACACCTCTTGGCATATATTCCCCTCATCCATGCACTATCATATTCCTTATCCACCTCTCTCTATCTTCCATTATCCATGCATCCTATCCACCTCTCTCTATCTTCCATTGTCCATGCATCCTATCCACCTCTATCTATCTTCCATTGCCCATCTCAGTCCCTTATCCACCCATCTTTCTATGCCTCTTGCCTCATCATGCATGACACATCTAGAGTGGGGGCATCTCCTTATTTTTCAATTGGATCCTTGGAGAAATTGTCCATCCATTCCGCTAAGTAATCCTCTCCATCTCCCCATCCTTACCTCCCCATCCATTTATCCATCTAGTCATCCCTTCCATCTACCAAATCCTTATCTTCCTATACTCTCATCCACTAGTACTTTTCATCCTTTCATCCTTATCTACCCGCTCCCTATATCCCCTTATCCTAGCCTTACATCTTTCTAATATCCTCTCAATCTTCATCACTCATCTATCTGTCATCTATCCACCTATCCTCACATCTTCTTATCCATCCATCCCTTTCCCTCTATTTTCCTCCTATCTCATCATCCCTTGCCATTTGTATCTTGCTATAGGCTAACCCCATGCACTTCAATTCCATTCACATCCTAATTCATCCCTCCTATCTATTTCCCACATCTTTCTCATAATCGTTCATCTATACATCCTCTCATCCTCCCCATTCATCTTCTAATAATCTAGATCACTATCCCATCCTTGAGCTTTGCATAACCCACATCCA
>CM021107.1:242545438-242768059 GCA_007115665.2 Sequoiadendron giganteum
GCATTTTTCCATTTGGTCTTTGTCATCCATCAAGGTCTTCATTGAACTCTTTGCACTTTTATCCATGATCTTTTATCCTGAACTACGAGGGCTCTATACTTTCATGTAGGCAAGGTTGATCTTTGATCAATCCTCGAGCCCCTAGATATTTAGGGTGTGTTAGTCCTATTAACTTGTCATCTTGTCATCTTGTTGTGTCATCAAGTATGTCCCTATCCTAGCTAGTCCTTACAAACAATGGTCATCTGTATCACAAGATCCAATCAGTTTCTGTTATCCTGCATCATGTCAATCAACCAAGCTATCCTCCATCTTTGGTCTCAATATGATGTATCCTTCCTAACGGACCTCATCAACCCCATCCATCATCTTGATCATATGGCAAAGGACATTTAAAATTGATTATGATCTTTTGATGCTTTTGATTTTTTTTTATCATTGGAGCTCCCTATCATCACTTGTCCTAGTCGCCTTGATCCATCATATCATGGTGTGCTTTGACTAGTCAATATAGGGGCATATCTTCCTCATTTGTTTATTTTTTTCTTCTTGGTTGTCCCACATAGTACCCACCAAGATCCTTGAGGTCTTGTGCTATGCTGGGGCATCCTTTTGTGCTTATGGTTATTCCAATACCTGGCCCGACCAAAGTCATCACGAATTTGGGGTGTTGGGATAGCCTTCTTGTTTGTTGTGTTACTTTTATGCATTAGACACTAATTCGTCTTGGTTTACATACCCTGACGCTCGGTGTCTTATGCTATAGCAAAAATCAGTGCTCCGAAGATGGAAAATTGCATTAGGATTGCATTTCATTTTCCATTCCATCATCTTGCATGTATCCATCATCCTCTCATCCATCAAAATCCCTCACCAATCCATAATCCTTCATCAAAATCCCTCATCCTCTCATCCATCAAAATCCCTCACCAATCCATAATCCTTCATCAAAATCCCTCATCCTCTCATCCATCAAAATCCCTCACCAATCCATAATCCTTCATCAATATCCCTCCCCTATCCATCCAATCTCTTATCATCATCTCTTCAATCTTCTTAGAATACTTTCCATTGGTTATTCTAAGCATCTTGTCCCCCATCATTTTATTTAACCATCTTGCCTCCCCATTCGATCCTCATCCATTCAATCTAGCATAAATCATCTAATCACACTCTTGGTCTTGTTCCCAACCTTGCATGTCTGAAAAATTATGTAAACTAGGGTGTATCCGCCCCTCTGTAGTAAATTGGAGGGAGTATCCACACTTCTGCAGAAATTCAGAGGGCATATCCACACTTCTACAACAATTAGGAGGGCGTATCCACAATTTTGCAACACTCAAGAGGGAGTATCCACACTTCTATAGCAATTGGAGGGCGTATCCACAATTCTATACCAATCAGGAGGGCGTATCCGCACTTCTGTAGCACTCAAGAGCACGTATCTGCACTTCTTACAGCAATCAGAAGGGTGTATCCACACTTTTGTAGCAATCAAAAGGGCATATCCACACTTCTACAGCAATCAGGAGGGCATATCCGCAGTTCTACAACAATCCAGAGGGCATATCCACACTTCTGTAGCTTGACTAGAGGCAACATAATTTGTGTCGTCGACTTAACTTTTGCTCACCTTTACCTTCCATCGCTTATCATCATTTCTTATCATCATCATTTTCATAGCCCCTTTCATCATCTCATATATCATCCTTTCCCCCATCTCTTCCTCCTTCATCACTCCCCACCCCCATTTTTTTCTAGGTTGAGATGGACCCACCCCTACAGTGAACTTGCCCCTATAGCAGGGGGGATCCACCCCTGCGATGGGGTAGATCCGCCCCTATAGTGGGGCGGACTCGCCCCTATAGTGGGGCGGACTCGCCCCTGCAGTGGGGAAAACTCGCCCCCACGGCAGGGTAGACATGCCCCTAGCTGGAGGTGGCTCTACCGGCTGAAGGCAGCATCACCACCATTGGCCGTGAGGCAGATCCGCCCCCGTAGTGGGGCGGACTTGCCCCTATAGTGGGGCAGATTGGCCCCTACAGCAGGGAAGACTCACCCCCATGGCGAGGCGGACACACCCCTAGCCGGAGGCGGCTCCATTGGTCGAAGGTGGCATCACCACCATTGGCCGTGAGGCAGATCCGCCCCCATGACTGGGCGGATCCACCCTTTTTCCAAGGCGGATTTTCCCTTCTGCAATGGGGAAAATCCGCCCCTCTACAACACTTTTTTTCCATTTTCTTCCTTGGGCCACCATTTGCAAACCGTGTGTCAGATCGACTTCGGTCTAAAGAAAACCATGCTTATTTTTTTGAGCTCTTTCCAACCATACCTTTCATTTCTTCCTATTGATAAGTTTTCTAGGACCCCTCTCTTTTCCCTCCCTTTTTAAGGGGTATTTTTTTACTTCTTATTCACCAGTTTTTCCTCAAACTAATCCCTTCCCTTTTTAGGGCCACCATTTTCACCCCGTTTGTCCGATTGAATTTGTTCAAAAGGAAAACTTGTCTAATTTTTCTCCCTCTTTCCAACCATACCATCAGTTTCTTCCTATCGAGATGTTGCCCAGGACCCTCATTTTTTGCTCGTCACCATCTCGAGGGGGCATACCCTTCACATTTACCAATTTTCCCTGCCATAGTCAATCCCTTCCAAAATTGGGGCATCTTCATCCATTCCCCACTAATTGGACATCTTTGATCCTCCTCCTCATGCTGGGGCATCATTTTCCAGTTAATTCCTCTATAGAGTCATCTACACTTTCTTTTCTTCAAAGCACAACTATTCTAATGGTACTTCGAAGAGGGGAAAAATGTAGACATCCAAATTTGATCGCTTCCATATGATCAAAATCTTCTACTCTATTCATCTATTTCATTAATAATGATTAAATAATTTATTTAATCATTATTTAATTTTCTTCCTAAGGTTCCTAAAGTATGTAATTAAATAAATTAAATACTTTACCTTATCCATTTTCTTCTCTAAATTAAATAAATATGAAAAATTATTTAATTTAGTATTTTAACCCATTTGGATTAAAATCAATTTTTAATTCCCCTTTTTCTCTCTCCTTGCCACATTCTCCATAACCCTCTTTTAATACAGATTAAATTAATTAACCTGTGATTAAGATGTGCATCACTTAATCTTGATTAAGTGTCACATCCTCCATAATATCCCACTTGCCTCTAATCTCTCATTAATTATCTTAATCCTGTGTTTGCACAACCTTAATCAGAATCCTTAACCACATTTAGCTTACCTTTTCTGGTCAACCTTCCCACTTACCATTTTTAGCCTAGACTCTCTTTCCCATATGAATTTTTAATTCACATTTATTTTCCCAAAGCTCCTCTCTTCCCCATGTGAATTTTTAATTCACTTTTTTCTTTCCAAGGTCTTCTTCATCCCCATGCAAGATTCTAGAAGGCTTGACTTGTCACTTTACATGTGCCAAGGATTTCTAGAACCTTGGACTTGTCACATCACCCATATCTGAAAAATCTCCAACTTTTTGGAGACCTTCTTTTACCCAATAAATTCTCCAATGAATGTAAATTTTTAATTTACATTTATTTTTCCAACCACTTCCCCTTTTCCTATGGAGATTTTTGAGGAATTCTAAAATCCCTCAAATGTCTTTTTCATCCTCATTTTGGGACAATAAGTTCTTTTTTGAGGAAATCTTCTCATCCCCTAAGATACCTCAAAATTACTTGTCCTTCATCCACCTCATTCCACCCTAAGACATCTCACATTCCACATGTCAAGATGTGAAGGCTTGTGAGTCCTCAACTCACCATAGCCCTTCATCTTGATCTTGTTGGATCAATCTCAACTGTTGAATTCTCTAGAGAATTCCAATTATCCTATAAATACCCCCTCATTTCTCTCATTTTGGAGATCAAGTCTTTTGCTACCAAAATTTTGTCAATTTTCCATTTCAACTCTCATATCATAATCATTACATCCTCATCCACTTTGCATATCATTTTGCATATTCAACATAGCTTGTCATCCAAGGAGCACACAACTCTTCAAGATCAAGGGCCAACCAAGGAAAGAGAAACATAGAAGGTATAATAAACAATAATCAATTTTTTTATCTTTCTTTCATGTTATCTATTTCTTAGGCTAATCATTGAGGTTCCCTTTTAGCTTGTTATTTCCTCTTGTTGCATTTTTAGTTTTTATCTAGCATCTCACATTAGGACTTGAAATTTTAAAAGGATCACAACTGCATTTACAACTCCTTGGGGAACCTACATATATTTAGAATTTCTTTTGGTCTATCTAATGTTGGTGCTACCTTTCAAAGAGCTATGGATGTAGAATTCTCTGATTTTATAGACATTTTCCTAGAAGTATACGAGGATGATTTAACTAGCTACTCCAAGAAAGAATATCATTGTATGCACTTGGAGAATATTTTTATCACGACTTTAGAATATGGGATCTCACTCAACCCTAGGCAGTGTTCCTTTGAAGTTACTAAAGGAAAATTTCTAGGACACACAGTGTCTAAGGAAGGAGTGAGAATTTACCCTAAAAGAGTTCCTACCATAGATAAGATCCCACCACTAAAGAATGTTAAGGGAATTCAATATTGTTTGCACAAATAAATTTTCTAAGAATTTTTGTTACAAATTTTATAGAGATCACCCCACCCCATATCAAAAATGTTGACGAAGGGTGAGAAGTTGACTTGGAGTGAAGAGCCCCTAAAATATTTTCAAAGTACTAAACAAGCTATCAAGGAGGCCCTAGTCCTTATAACTCCTAACTTTTCCAAGCCACTATAGATTTTATCCTTTTCATATTTCCATAAAATCGTTGTAGTCTTATTGCTAAAGAATGATAAAGTATATGAGAAACAAATTGGATTCTTCAAAAAATCATTGCAAGATGTTGAATAAAATTATGATATGACTGAAAATAAAGCTTATGCTTTGGTGAAGGCAGTTAAAGATTTTTGAACTTATCTGGTTGGTGCAAAAATTGTTGCATACATACATTCAACTAATGTTAAAGACATATTTACTTAACAAGAGGTCATAGGTATAAGGTTTAGGTGGATCAATTGGATTGAGGAGTTTAACATCAATATTGAGATTACCAAGCTTGTAAGGGGACAACAATTGGAAAATTTAATGGTTGAGTCAAATCTAGAAGCCAACAAAATAAACATTATTGATGTTGTGGATGTGTATCCCATTTGTGATGAGAATTTTTTTGGATGGTACATGCACATTATGAATTACCTATAAACAATGTAGTTCCTTCAAAGGTTGAATGAAAATGAGAAGAGAACACTCAAGCTCCAAGCCATTAAGTATGTGATCACTGATAATGAGTTGTGGTGGAGAAACATGGATGGAGTACAGCTTAAATGTGCCAATGGACAACAAGAAAAATAACTATTATATGAGATGCATAATGGTGTGTGTGGTGGTCACTACATGACCAAAAAAACTTCTCATAAGATTATGAGGGTAGGTTTCTAGTGGCATACACTATTTAAAGATGCTCAAAAATTGTTAATAGCATGTGATGCATACCAAATATTTGTTGGTAAGTTGACATTTTCATGAAACTTACCCCTTAGACCAGTTTCATTACAAGGACCAATCCAACAATGGGTTATTGAATTCATTGGTGAGACTACAAACAAAGAAAATGGTGGACACTCATGGATATTAGTGGCCATTGACTAATTCAGAAAATGGATAGAGGTCGTTCCCACAAAGAGGGCCACAAGCAAAGTAGTTAGTGATTTATCAATGAGTAACATTCTGATCAGATTTGGGGTACCTGAGAAGCTAGTACTTGATAATCCTATGTGTTTTAGGTCAAAAGAGTTTGTGGATTTATACAATAAATATGGCATCATATTTTCATACTCATCTGCTTATCACCCACAAGGAAATGGACAAGCTAAGTCCAATAGTAAAATTTTAATAAAGATCATAAAAAGCTCGTGATTGAGAAGAACAAGAGATCTTGGGATTCCAAGTTGAAGCAAACAGTTTGGGTTGATAGAGTGACATTTAAGAAAGCCACAGGGTAGTCACCATATGAATTTTTCTATGGACTTGAGGCTAGAATGCCTAAAATAATATGCTACAGATGTACAAGTTCATACAAGAATATGATGATGATATCCTTGATGATATGGAAATAAGGATAAATTTTATGATAGAACTGGATGAGACAAGAAGAGAAACTCGATAGAAAAACATGAAGATGTAGCTGCAAGTGAAGAATTTATATGATTTTAGAAGTCCTCAATTAGGAAATATTAAGTTTGAGATATGGTCTTGATGTGGAATGCAAGAGTGCAAGATAAGGGAAAACATGATAAATTTTATGCCCTATGGTTAGGACCATATCTAATCACATGGTGAGGATTCCTATTTTATGCAAAATTTGATTGGTGAACTTCTTGAATTTCCAATACATTGACAATTATTGAAGCCATACTTTTCTTGAAGTATGTTATTCCACATGCAATATATTTTTTTGTATATTGTGTATATAGGTTTTCTTTGTTTTCATTTTTGTCTAGTTTGACTACCTTGTTTAGGCAGTACCTTGGTTTTTGGTTCTCTATTTAGGCCTGCTTCTACCTTAGATTCTAAGATCTCGCTCTGTTCATGGTTAATAGGTATGCCCAGCTAGAGTCACTAATAGGAATTTTAAAATTTTCATGGCTATGTACACTACATTTTAAAATTTTCATGGCTTTGTACACTGAATTTTAAAATTTTGTCCTTCTATTGGTTGTTTATGGTTAGGGTTTTGAGTTCAATCGTTTTAGGGTTCATTTATGGCTTAAACCCCTGGAAAAACCTTAACTATTTTTTTAAGCTAAAGGTGTTATTATAATTCTTCTTTGACCTATTCCTACCTATTTCTAGTTCATTAAGTCATGACTTGAGTCATCTAAGTCATCTATTAATTGACCCCATTTCCTAGCTTTACCGATTGTTACCTACTTGAAACATTTTAAGTATACCTATAAATACGCACGTCTAAAAAATGTTGAAATACCTTATTTCATATCCTAAGTCTTAATTCATAAATACCAAAGGCCCTTTTGCATTAACCTATCAGATGGCCCCAATTTAAGTTGCCTTTTGATGCATGTGTGTTTTAAATATTTAAATTCATGGTCAGTATGTCTCACTACTCTCATTTTATTAGTGTCCCACTAGCTTGTAGGAATAAAATAATCACTAGAAAAGGGTCACAGGGCAATGAGCATGTGATATGTGTCCACCCTTTTGGTGGGACCTACTTTTCTTTTGAAGTGGAGATGCTAAAGGATAAAGAGATAAATAGTTATGATGTGATATTTTGAAATGATCTAGACTGTTCCTAACAACAATGTCTATGCAGCCCCCAAAAGGGACTTCATTTGACCATTTTATTGTAATTATTAATTAATGAAAAATAAAGATACACTATATTCATTATTTTTTAACTAATTAATAAATGCCTTCAAATGGTAAGATCAAGTCCTTTTTGAGGGCTTCATAGCCAATTCGGTTCCTCACTAGCACATGAGGGACCACAAGTAGACCTTTCTTAGTGGGGCAGTGGGGAGCTAACATATGGCATAATCCTTAGCATTCAGATAACATTGGAAGGCATAAAATATTTTATTTTAATATTTCTAGTGGTTGTAAAGGCTTAAAGGGGGAATAACTAAGGGAATGTAGATCACATGTGGTTAATTGAGGAGCGAGATTTTATAATCTCAACCATCCATTATATAAAGGGTTAAGCACATGGGAAGATGACTTGGTGGATTATTTGATATGCATTTTTTGGTGTATGAATTTAATCTGGACCATTCCCCACCAGCCTGTAGCAATTTATCAAGACCTTGCGATGTCATGAAGGCTAGTGAGAAAATGACATGTGGAGGTTCTTAAGGCTTGTGGTATGTGGTATAACTCCTTTGAAAACAAGGATTAGTTTCCATATGGAATTATATAATTGGCTCAAGTTTTTGGTAAAGTAAGGTTAATTTTTCAAACTTTGTTTCCTCCATATAAGTCATTTGTTGATCCAACTAGATGGGAGATTGATGGTCAACATTTATAATTTAATCATGGGGTAGATGGAGTCATTCTAGTTTGTACAAGTGAGGAGTAATGGTGGATATGATGTAGTAAGGCTAATTGAATGGTTTTTTTTTCATAAAATATGGAATTCAAGTAATGTGAAAATCATTAGAACACTTAAAAGCATCTAGCGACTTGTTGTAGTAGATTTTCAAGTTCTTGGAGTTTTCAAATTAGATTTTCTAGTGTTGGAAAACTAGTAAGTCATAATAACACTTCCTATACTCATTTCCTCATAATTTTCATGCAAATTTCCATTTTTGTGATTAGATTAGAAAATTAGGGCATCTTTTAAGGTTTGACATTTCTCAAACTGCAACCGATTGTTGCAAATTGTGTTAATTATTTGCATCAACCTTAAGCCCTAGTTTTATCTTGTTAAACCCTAGTTTGAGCCAATTATCATTTTAAATCACACCCCCCAAACCCTAGCCTTCTATTTCTATTTCTAAACATACAACATGACCCTTGGTTGCTGATTTTTCAGCTGAATTACCCAATTTTATCGATGATAATAATAAGGGAGAAATTGTGTTTCAAGGACTCAAGAATCAAAAGGGTATTATGGACAAGTAGTATGCCATCAAGGATTCTACATTATCAATTAGTGGTTGGAACCCTTTCACATATTATTTGGGAATAGGAAATCGAGAATCCCTATTTTTAACCCTTGGAGACTTGACATGATAAGGCTTGTTGTCCCAAAAATATTCCTTGATATTAACCTATTAAAAGCTAGTAGCTAGATATGACCCTATTGTCCATGTCCTGATAAAAAAATATGGAGTAGAAATGATTAAACTCACCAAATCAAGGATCAATGAATTTTTTAAGCTGGATCCTACTGATAAGAAGGAACCAATTTGCATAAAGGTCCTCAAAGAAGAATATGAAAAAGTGAGGTTGACTTTTAAGGTTTTTCACTTGACAAAATTTCATGGGAAGGGGTCCAAAAGGAGTCACGATTAAGATTTATCCATCTGATATAGAAAATTTCCCTACTAATAAGTTGGAGTTATACTTTCAAAGAAAATTTTATAGTCTATGTCATATATTGGCGATGGATCCTCCTGAGTGGATCCCAGTGGAATAAATGTATATGGCTAAAAAAATTCAGCATTTCATGGTTAATAAGTTGTATTATTTTTTTGTGTATCTATCTAATGAGATTCATAAGGTATTGGTAGCCCTTAAAGAGGGAAAGACTTGTGTAAGGGGCTAGTACTATTCCTTGATCCTTCACATGTTTCTTTATAAGGGAGCTGATATTTTTGGGAAGGATATGAAATTAAATATGAAATATGATAATGGTTATGATATCCTTGGTCAAGCATGAACCCCTATCTTAGGCAAGGAGGATCCAAATTCTATATTTGTGATATTCTCCAATGTTTTTGGCTCAAGGTTAAAGATAATTTTAGTGGTTGATCTACCAAGTATTATAGTAGAATTGCATAACTTTTTGAGACCTAAGGAAAGAAAGACTGAGATAATAATTGCACATAAATGGGGGATATTATCCCTTACACTAACTGCTTTATCATTTGGGTGTATGGTACAAATGTTACACCTCACATTTTTCCAAGGGATGTACCTCTAAGGTTAGGTTTGCTTGAGGTTATGTGGTAGCTAGGAAATGTGAAAGATAGTTACTTGTTTAATAAGAAGGGGATATTCTTCTCAACTTATACAGTGTTTTCATATTTTGTGATGACTAAGGATGGATGGAGGAATATTCTTCCAAAGATCAAACCCCTTGGGATGAAGTGTACTAGAACAAGAAACAATGATCTTGAAGGTTTAATTGTATGACTATTAGATAGGATTAAAGGTGGACAGTATTGGCACAATTTCTATTTTTCTAAGGATGTGATTAGGAACATTTTCAACTTTCAATTGTAATAATATAGAAAGGCTAAATGGTTGGCCTTTTAAAATTGGACAAGGTGAAACAAGACAAGGATCTTGCTTTTAAGGAGACATTCCCTAATATCACTGATTAAATTTTTAAGGTTGAAATAGTTTTACAAATTTTTGAAAAATTGGATGGGAAACTCAAGGAATAAAGGGAGGTACGGGACAAAGGAAAGGATCCTATATTGGAGAAAAGACCAACATATCAACCACCTTTCTAAGCAATACATTTTTTCTATAAATAAGAACACTTTAAGGAAGGAGAAAACTCTTCCAAATCCTAATCAATCTGAGGGTTGGGGGATTCTTCCCCAGTTAGCCAAATTCCATCATACCCACCCCCACCATCTTTTGTACTAGAAATAATTGACTTAGATTCACCTCCAAGGGAACCAGCTCCAAATATTTAAAAAATTGAACAACCAAGGAGTTCTCCATCCTTAGGACTTGTTGATTATCCCATGGACTATGATGATGAATTTTTTGTCACTATAAAGGATATGATGTAGGGGATGCCTTCACCCTCAATACACTAGTACAAAAACAACAATATGTGACTGAAAAACTACTAAAAATTTATTATAAATGATTGAACATGGTTGCATGACTAGTAGTAGTTTATTTCCAGACATTTATAACATGACTAAATTGATGAATAAACTATTTTTAGTCATTTAGTTGATTGATTTGGTCATTCATATAGTCACCCGATTGATCAATTTGGTTGTTGGTTTAGTCGTTTGAGTGATTGACTTGCTCATTAATTTATTCGTCTGATTGATTGATTTGGCATTGAGTAATTTAGTTGTTAATTTAGTGATTGAATGTTTTAAATTGGTCACTTATTCAGTCATTTTTGTATTCATTGGTATATTTTTTCGTTAATTTATTCATTGATTCATGTTAACTGGTCACTTATTTAGTCATTTTTACTTAGTGATTTCCATCCATTGGTTGTATATTTAGTCATTAATTTTAATCATCATTTTCATCAATTTGGTAGTTTATTTAATTATTTTTGCTCACTTATTTTTTTCAACTAATAGGCATATTGATACATTGTTTATTAATCACATAATCATTATATTTAGTCATATCTATTAACACTAATTTCTATCAATTGGTAGTATATTTAGTTAATTGGTAGTTTATTTAATTGTTTTTGTTCACTGATTTCTACCTATAAGTGTTGGAAATGAGACACTTCTTTAATTGAGGTTTAAACATATAAAAAAGTAGAAAAAACATAATCAATCATTCATTTGCACATAATGAAACGACTATTACGAATGAAAAATACTAAAATTTTATTGAGGGAACTTGTTCTTATAGCAGATACAAGATAGAAATGTGTCTTTTATTTTAAAAATGTATTATTACAAAGTGTGTTTCTCAGTGTTGTGACTAAGAAAACTAAGTTACAATGCCTTTTTTGGCTATGCAAGATATTACAATTTTGATGAAAGTTCTATGTTGCAACTTATTTGCAACTGCACATACATGTATGTTGCACTCTCTGCAAATTTTTCTCTTCTCTACACCTCTTTATCTTCTTTGTATTTAATTCTTTTTCTGCACCCCTATTCTCTGCATCTACTGCTTACACAACAGCATATCTCCTCTTCTATAATGCACTAGTTTGAATGAGTGGAACCCAAATAAAAAGATAAAAATAATCAAGGAGTTTTACATTACACATGCAGTAAGATAGGACATTCTTTGTTCTACTCATAGGATGTACACCCAAATCATATTTTCTGGTTTGTGTTTGGCTTCAACTTATTTAGGATCAACACATTCTCTATCTGCAAATTCACTCTGCACACTCTGTTGCTACTAACCCTTATTTTTCTCTTTTGTACTTATGACTAACTCTATGTGATTTTTTCAAATATTTTAGTGGCCACCATATGAAGGTCCCTATTTTATCTTTTAGACAAATAACTCCATCTATTTTGTTTGGATGAGGTAGGGATATGTTACTTGAGACCTATGAAATACTTACATTTTCATCTCATGTTCCTTTCAATTTGACTCCATGTATAATAGATAGTGATTGAATCTTCCCAATTCTCATAGCAGCACCATCATTCGGATCGAACACCTCAACTATATCCCCTTCTTGGAGTTTATCAATAATGTCTACAAAAAAAAAAAAAATACACACTATATTGTTTTTGACAGTTGTATGCAATGTCTTATGTCTTGCAACAAATTATTTTTTGTATGTGCTTTTATAAAACATTCTATTACAACTAAGCTTTAAGCTTCCATATGTAGGTTATATGTTCTCCCTTAATTTCATAATCTATGTATAGTAGCTAATTAAACTTCACTACTATTCTAATATCCAACTTCTATCAAATAGGTAATGATTACTGTTATTTACATAATAAAACAACCATTACTTCCTTGAATAGTACTTACTTTCATGTGGTTTCATATAACTCACCTTGAGTTCAATACGACTACCACTATGAATATTATGTGCATGCTCATTGATTTCATCATCATAACCACTATCAACTTTATTGCAAACATTAAGTTGTACAACTTTGTAGAGAGGTATATTGACAAAGCCTTTTTCTTTTTGTCCTTATTTCATATAATTTCTTTGCATCATGTGGTTTGATCATCATGAAAAAATTAATATAAGTCAAGTAAAGAATACAAATTCTACAATTTTTTGTCCAAATGAACATTTTAAGCATGAAGAATGACAAAACATTGGGACAAATAAGTGAAAACTATTATAGTAATTACCTCAACTTTAGGACAACTAAGATGACTATGCAACACATTCTTGTCCACTTCATCACTATCAATATCGACATCTTTGTTGACACCCTTAAGGAATTTTCATTTTCCTATTGCTTTGAAAAACTTTCTCTGCATGTGGTTTAACCATCATGCAAAAATATATACAAAGCATTCAATAGTCAAGTAAATAATGCAAGCTATAAATTTTTCCAAAAGAACATTTTCTAGATCACTCAACCAATAAAGAAAATGGTTTAGATTCTCCTACGCTCATATTTCAATAGTCTGCATATTAAGAGGCATTTCTATATAAAACTTCCAAACAAGAAGAAATGAGATCAATATAGCCTATTACCTCATTTGAATCAATTGATTTATGTTCATTCCATGCAACAACCAAAGGGTTAATGGTTTCAACCAATTGTGAAAATTGGTGGCTGAGACCTAATATCAAACTCATTACCTTTTGATACCCTTGTTCATATGATTTGATATGATCTATAGAAGCTCCAACTGGGCATTGAATAGATGGCTATGAAATCTCTATTGATGAACTAGATTTCAACTTCATCCTACTCTTAGATTTACTAGTTGTTGGTTTTTTTTCCATCCGAGCTTTGAAACTCTCTAAGAGGTAGCCAACCTCTATATTCAAGAACTAAAAAAGCTAATTTCCAACTAACAGGTAAAGGTTTTCAAACCCTTACCCCTACTGTTTAGGCTCTGTGGGACCAAGGAGGCTATTCCTTATTGTGTTCATGCGATACTTTAATTCCTCAAGAACACTTCTATGCACATATCCATTCCTACTATATGAAAATAGACACAATTCATCTAAGGGTTGGCTGACCCTTAGACAAACTACCATCTATTGCTAGGGATTAATTGACATTTTAAGTACATATATCACAACTGAAAGATTTGATGATTTTGAGATTAATAATTGTTTTTGAAATGCATTAGTTGAATGAAAAGTTAGTGCCTAACTCTAGGCCAAAGATTCAAATACAAAATCATAAAGACAATTTCATGAGCAAACAAACTACATACAATGGATTCAAACTGCTAATGTATTACACCAAGAGACCCACTCTTATTATCACCAAAAAAAATCTTACAGATCCACCTTGGACACTTGAAATCACAATTATCTATTCAAAGTAATTTAACCACTTCATTGAAATATAACCATGAAGAAATAGCATAGTCTCAAGGAAATTGAGATAACAAATTCAACATACTTTGTATTATTAAATTCATATGACTAAAAGTATACAAAACTAGAGACAATTTTGATAACAATTATGCTTTGCTTGCACAAACTAGTTGGCATTTACTCATAAAATTGAAACATTACAAATGCATATTCAATACATGACTCTCACTCAACACTATTCTACCTAGCCCCATAAAAAAATTCAGAACCCTTACAATAAGAAAATGATGAGAAGAAATAGAAGGAAGAAAATCCCTAAGATTAATTTGTTGAAGACACATGGCAACTTCATCTTCGTTAATTAGCAACAAGAAGCTGAAAATATCTAGAAAATTCTCTCTCTTCTCTCTTCCCCTTTGCAAAAATTTTTCCTCTGCTTATGCCTTAGAAAATTCACTCTTGTTTAGCAACAAAAAAATTCCCCTGTCCATGAAAATTTTCACTTCATTCACACAGTAGTGAAAAATAACTCCCTGTGAGAGCTTTATTTTTTCCTTTTACAATGTTGTGGCTACATTTTATTTCCTAGCACAGAATGACCTTCATTTGAAAAATGAATAATTTAACTCATTTTATGGGATTTTACAACCACTTTTCCCGTGCATCACATATTTCAAATATTTCACCTGAAGGCTTTTAAAAAGAGAAGTTTTAAGATCACTTTATCAAGAAAAATCAAAATATTTCCCATGCCCCCATTTCACTTCTTTTAAAATATTTTTCCCTCAAATTTTGACCCATTTGACTTTTCACCAGGCGACATTTTAAAGTTTAAAATAAACTTACCTTTAAAAGCAAAGGCATTTACTTGTTTTACTTTGGGCACGTAAAATATTTTCCCATGAAAAATTTCTTGACTCCTTAAATTACTTCACTCAAAATAAAAGGCCCTTTAAATATAATACCATCGGGCTCTTTTAATCAAAGAAAAATTTCCCCCTTGCCATTTTGTGAAAAACTCATAGGCCCACCAATCAACTACCTCACTCACCTTTATTGCAATTTACATTTTATGCCCAACAAAGTGAAATGAATAAAAAAAAATCATTTTACTTTATGTTTTAAATCTTTATTTTATTGGGTTGTTAAATTACTTCACCCACATTATTCAATTCATTGATGAGCCCATCACAATCATTCCCAACACACTTAACCATTAAAAATAAATTGTTATGAGAAAAACTCATCAGGCCCATTTAAAATATTACACATTCCTTCAAGATTCTCATGGGCACACTCGAAACATGAGTGGTTCCACCTAGGGGTTTCACTTTAAATTCAATAGGCTTTGAATTACAACCTTCCAAAGTAGGTCATATAGGCAGATTTTTCAGTTGCACCTTCTGAATGTGCAAAGTAATTTTTTTTAATATGGACACTTCAAATTTGTAAAATTTGAAGGTGCCACCACTAGCATCTAGTGTTCTCATATAGTTGACAATATCTTCTTCACTTGCTTCTCTATTACTCTTTTCCACCTAAAATACAATGTTAATTTCAACCTATGGTCATTTCAACAAAAATCAAAATAAATAACACAATATAAATTGAACCAAAAATTCATACACTTACTGCAAATTTGTTAATTTTGAAGTGTAACCTACCTCACACAAATGTATATCCAGCCCTCACATTATCTCGTGCTCTCTTGCCTTTGTTACTCTTTATCAAATATTCTTCAGAATGCATACTTTCTCTCAATGCCTCCCACTCTTTGGGAGATAGACTAGAGTCGAACCTCTCTTTTCCCAACATAATTTCTTTTTGCAACTGTATCTATAATTTTTTATCAAAAATCTCATCCTTTTCTTATAAAATTTTCCAGAGATTTATCCACGAGTAGTCTCAAAAGAATTTTCCATTTTTTGTATAATATTTTCCATAGCTTGTGGATCTTTCTCTGCAAAATTTGATTTATAAATATCGAAATGGGACCTACATCTTACACCCAACTTGATGGCCCACTTTGTATCATTTGGCCCAATGGGCTCACCATCCCTCGATACTTGAAGAAAGAATGGATTTTTGCCTTTTAATTTTCTTTCTTTTGCATTCCTCTCATTAGATTTATACAAATCTTGACTAAATCTTTGTCTTTTGACAAAATCATCCACATCTTCTATTAAATTACCACTACCAGTATTTATGACTGATCCACTAGTTCCATCAAAATTTCTAGATGCAACAGGTGCACTTTGAGGCACAACATATGTAATTGGTTTCTCTTCATGACTTTCATTAATTGAAACTTCATACTCCTTGGCCACATCAGGTGTGGCATGAGTAGGTAGATCAATACTAGTCTTTATGGATTCCACATTAGTAAACACATCCTTTAATGCTGAAAAAGAATCTGCAAACCTGCTATTCCTTTTCCTTGATTTTTTGCAATAATCTCTCTTAGACTTAGTCCTAAGAGATCATCACAACCTTGCACATCACCATGTGATATATTAGGTTGCACATCACCATGTTCTATATCAAGTTGCTACCACGTGTTATATCAGGCTAAACATTACCATGTGCTATATTAGGTTGCACATCACCATGTGCTATACCAGGATGCACATCATCACAACTATCATTTCCACCAAATGCATTTGTTGAATCACAAAAGTGTTGGCTTCTACGAGATGGTGGCACTGTATCTTTTTTTTCCTTTCGTTTTTTCTCCACATTTTATTTGCACTCTTTTTGTTGCCTATAAAACAAAATAAAATATCTTATTATGTATTATATACATAATATATTGCCTATAAAGTTTGAGTAAACACTATTAAACAAATAATATACTACTTAGTAGATTTACAACTTATATTTTCGAACCAAGACTCAAAAAATATTCATTATTCTTGGCCACTTTTTCAGTACGCGCACGCTCATATTATGTCTCTGGAATTTGAACATCATGATCACTATGATCTGGTTTTCGTCTTACAGTCCTTTTCTTCATTTCCTGAAGTCCAAATAAACAGTAATGTATAAATCAAAAACTTGAATCAGTAAAAAAATTTTGAGTTCATAAGTTGATAACTATTGATTTTCCAATCCATTGATAACTACAAATGGAAACTTAAAATAGAATTCAGTTTACAGATTAAAAATAATTTGTATTTAAAAACCAAGAATATGTCTACAATTACATGTATCAGACAAATTTTCCTTAGGGATATATTCTTAAGATAAGAACTCATAAAAACACAGCAAAAGTAGAATGAAGGAAAAACATAGTATAGTTCATCATGAGGTGTGTTAGAACCTTAAAATTTTTCCTAGTTCCATCATCACAATTAACCCTAAGCTCCATGACCCAAGGCTTGACCCTTATATTCCTTTTTTATTTTTTATTGAATATATAAATTTTTTAGGTTTGACTAACACTGAAATACCTATACAAAGCCAAAAATTCATCATATATATACTTAAGAAAAAACATGTCCAACTATAAATATTCCAAATCCTTTAACAGTCTCTTATCGTGATCCCGCAATAATAATCCAAACACTTGTCGGGTTGATAGTGTGTAATAGAAAACATGAATATGTTTACTACCATACCATGGAAGTATTAAGATGAGGATGTGGTTGGGTGGTATGAGATAATTTAAATACATCATAAACCACCATACCATGGGAAGGAAAAATGAAGGGTGCAATACAGTGGGGAATAACCCACCATCCCGTCAAAAAGATCATAAAGGCATGTTGTAGGGTGGTATGAATACCTATACTACAGAAGGATGTGATGAAGCATGTGGTATGGTAGAAACCATTAATTTAAACCATAGTAATATGGGTTAAACAAGTCAAGCTTGTAGTATAGAGGTAAGGATCTCGCTACCCCACAGTGAAATGCAAAGAAGCATGCGGTATAGCTATTTATACCCCTCTATCCCATGGCAATTATAGAAAGTGGTGGTGATAAAGTAGTACTAAATGCATGAATCGCATCAACCATCTGATCTTGTAAAATAAATGGTGCATTTTCAAACTTAAACTATGATAAATATTTGGCGTAAGGTTGATATGAATGTTGACATGACTGAGCTCAAAAGCCATTAAATCGAGAACTCAAGATTATCTTTGCACTCATTTGAAAAAAATATTGTGTGGGGAGCTGAGAGTTTGAGGAGGTTAAGCTCTGAAACCATTGTAATTCAGATAAGTGCATAGAACTCTTTTGAATTAAGTTTTATGAGTACAAGATTGTTTAGAATTTTGCATTTCATAAGTATAGGAGAAGTAAGATAGTTAAACTATGAATTAAGTTGTATGAGTACAAGATTGTTTGGAATTATGCATTTTAGATACACTAGGATAAGTAAGATAGTTAAACATCATGTCGCCTAAGAAGAAAGAACCTGAAACTAAAAATGACATCATGCCACCCAAGAAGAAAAAACTTAAAACTAAAAAGGAAGAATCTAAGGTTAAAAAGAGGTCCTTACACGAGTCTATCATGGATATACTCCTTGAATCAATTGAGAGAGGATTTAAGATTTTTTTTAATGATGTGGCTCATGGTTGTAGAGATTCCTTTATCCCTATCTCTTGGTGGGAACTGTTCTAGTACTTTTATGACAAAAGGGATGGAAATATTTTGGTGTCAAATCCATGGGCATTAGATTTGGCCAAGTTAATTGTCTGAATTTTTTTTTATAAATGTAGAGTTCATCTGAGTATTGGCTCAGAGTTATCAGCCTACTACTAGGTCTATGATATTTCTAGATGGTTCACCATTAGTTGTGTTGACTAAAGTGGCCATCATTGAATTTTTTGACCTAAACAAACAAGCCTTGAACAAAATTGATTTGCAAAGAAGTAAAGAAGAATATACTAGATTGAGGAAAATCCATAGAAGTGATGAAGTCCCCACTTACATGAAAAGGGGTGTGAACAATAGGGTGATTCTTATATCCCCTTCTACTAAAAAACCATTTCAAGTCTCAAATTTCCGTTATATTTCAAGAAAACCTACTTTTCTCTCTATCAAGTACTTGGGATAGATGTTGAAGAGCGAATTCTAGTTAGTTCAATGATGATGGCTATGAGGATCCAAAACCCTAAGAGGAACATTGAATATTATTTTGCCTCATATCTTGAGAAAGCATCGCATGAAGTATTTTTACAATTTAAGGAAAATAGAAACCCCATAACATTCAAGAAATATTCTCTGTCGTGCCACCTGATATTATGCTAGAATAAAGATAGATGGATCAAAAGGATGTGTTTGGGTCAGATTGAAAAGTAGGGGAATCTACTGCCAGTGCAACTATGGTGTTATATATGGGACAAAAGATGTAAGAATTTAAATTATGTGATATTCTATGATGTGTTTGTGTACATAATTATGAGAGTTATTTCCCACCAACCACCAAGACTACACACACTTGTGCTACAATTTTTAAGACCTTTGGCTTTGAAACCTAAGCAAGGCCATATTCATAACTTCGGTGATTGGATTTTTCTACTAGATACCACAATAATCAGGATTTATGGATTCCCACAAGCCCCACATATACTGCCAAAGTTTTTCCACCTTAGATTAGCCTTTTTAGAGTTCATGTGGCATATCTATGGATGGAAAAGGATGTCATGAGTAAACAAAGGAAGGGTACATTTTTACCCAATTTGACAACATGTTGGGAACTATCAATGGGATCTAATACACTTGAAGAGTTTTAGAATTATCTAAAATCAAGGTGCTCTTTACAGTCTAGAAAGGAAAGATATTTTGACCCTGAAGGTCACATGAATTTTGTAAGACACGCCATCCTTACCAAGACTATGGTTACTCACCAAATTGACTATGGAGAAGATGTAATCAAAAATTGTTTCACTCCTCAACAAGTATATGATAGGATAAGAAAATGGGAACTTATGAAAAGGCTTGAGAAAGACATAATAATGAAGCATAGTAATTTCCTAGGTTATTTCATAAAGGAATTAGATCTTATCTAGAGGATTGATATGATAATTGATAAGCTTCATGAATTATATAAGACTGTAGCAAATATAAGGAGACTTACCAAATTAAGTCCAAAAAGGCCGAGTGGTATTGTAATTATAGAACCAACTCCAGATACTATTTCAGTATGTCATGATTCTCTAGGATCACCTCCTAAACAACCACCTTCTAAAAAATAAAAGACACAAGAGATAAAGCCACTTGTTTCCTATGAAATAAGTGAGGATGTTGGAGTTATAGAAGAAGCAGTTAATGTGTTAAGAAATTCAAGGATGATGTTGAGGTAGACCAACCTATTCTTGAAATTGAAGCCCACGAGCTTAAAGCTAGAGTTGATATTGAGGTACAAGGAGAAAGAGAAATGCATGAGGATGAAAAGGTAGTTGCAGCTCGCAAGTTCTTGGAGGATGATGAATGTATCAAAAACCCTAAATTTAAAGACTTTTGGGTTGAAATAAAAATGAGAGAGTTTGAAGTGAGGGTTGAAATGAATAATATGGGAGCTGAGGAATCCCAACATGACCGGATAGTAGCCAATTTTTTTAATGAATTAAGGATTGAAAATATTTATGTCATACCACAAGAGGCTAGAGAGATTCTTTTCAAATGTAATATACTTATTGTCCTTGGTATGGAATTAAAGAAATTTGTTTTACTTGATCAAGTGAGAACACAAGAGGCCCCAATGTTGATTGTTGAGTTTGAATCAAATGAAGGGGTAAATGGAACAAGGTATTACCCTAAGATTGAAACTTTGGCATTCTGGGCCAAACAAAAGATTAAAAAAAAACCAAGGTTACTAGATGTAGTACAAGAAATGAAAGGGACAACTATGGTAAAAAAATTAAAGAATACATCTCCTCTAGAAGTTGCAACCATGACAATGCATTCATTTATGTTCACCAAAGTTGTAGTTAAGGAGATGGAAGCTAGATTGGGAGAGTATGAAAATGAAAATAAAATAAAAATGATGAATTCAATAAATTATTCATGGAAAATGTGAAGTTCAAGGAACAATTGAAAGGAGCAGGCCCCTCATAGAACAAGTAAATAGTGTTATACCAGTGTCCTCTTGCTCCACCAGTTGATATAGAAAGTTATTCTACTGAGCAAGTGAGCATTCTCAGACAAGATATTGAAGATTTAAAGAAAGCCAACAATGAGGGTAAGGAAGGAGTGAATAAGAAAATCTAAAATGTTTAGAGAAGGTCCTCGAGTATAGGATAAAGCTAATTGTGGATAAGTTGGAAAGTGCGTATGATTTTTACAACTCACTGACATGGAAAATTGATCAAATGAAAACATATCTACCCATTTTGGATCCCTTTTCTAAGAATTGGGCACCCATACACCGCACATTGGTAACCTTTTGCAAAGTCTTACAAAGGAGTACTGAGGCTCCTACAACATTAAAAACTATGGAGCAGATGGCCAAAATAGTTATAAATGAATTCCAATATATGCAAGGAGAGGACCAAAAGATCAGAAAAAGAATAGATTCATCTCATACTATGAATAAGTGGTTTGTGCCAAAACTATTGAAAGATGATGACCACTTGAAGGACCTCAATGAATGGAGGAGTGAATTTGGCCAGATTTTACTATAGTGCATCACTCACATACAAAAGGATAGTGAGTTGAGTATTGACAGGTTCAACTTAATCATGGATGGAGTAATAGAATTGGATACTAGATATTTTAAGTCTATCATGGATGGCAATGCGTTACTAGATAGTCGATGGAAGATTCACCTTGAAAATATATTGAAAATTCAAGAATAAAGATTACCACATGATTATACAATGTACAAGTGGGAGCAGAGGTATATGGGTCCTCCTCCTGAACAATAAGCCTTGGGGCTGTCACAGTGGAAGAACTACACAGTCAGATACACTAATATGGAGATAGGACCTTGAATAGATCTTCAGTGATCATGGGTTCCTTAAAAAGATTATAGGACTATGGTGTCACTATTGGAATTTGGGAATACTGAGAGGGGGGCTGAATTAGTGTTCTACAATCTTCAAATTTATTAATCTAATATTTAAACCATTTACAACTTTGAACTAAAGGAGAGATGCAAAAACACAAAGTAATCATCCACAAGACCATAACATAAGGATTTTTACATGGAAACTTTGTTAGGGGAAAAACCAAGATGTAGGTCAATCGATAAATTGAGTACTCAAATATATGTTTTACAAAATGGGAATGCACTTGCATTCAGGCACAGTACTCAAAATAGGAAGGCTCACTGCCTTACAAAATGTTCAGATTAAATCCATCTAAAGGGTTGAATTGAAGTAATAGCATCTTCTAATTCCATATTATAGTTCTAATTAAGCACATTAATCGATTTCAGACCTTCTGTCTGATTCTACTCTTTTTCTTTGCTCTGCTACAACTCACATCACAAATCTTATATGCATAGATGAAATCACACAACTGCTCTTCTTAATTTGCATCACACAATAATATACTTCACATTTGTAATTATTTGATACCAAAATGATATAAAAAATTGATCTTATATATCTACATCAAAGGATAATATCATCTATATGTTGGCCTTAATAAAACATAAAATACTTTTCATCCGTCGGCTAAATCCACAATTTTTTTTAAAGTGTACCATCTAGAGTCAGCCAAAGCATAGTGAGGACCTAAATAAACATGTTCAAACACAAAAAAATTTAAACACTTACTCCTTAAACATCTACAAGAGCTCTATCCACCAAGTCAACCTTCTAACACTAATAAATAGAAAATCAATACACTGGATCTTCAAACTCGTACATCGATTGATGCATAGGCACAAAAATTGAGAATAAGGTATTCCAGATACCCAACAACCTTCCCTGAGATGTGAAACATGAATTGATAAACTGATAATTCATATTGATCAAAAAACTTAACTTTAACCGAATACCCTATTCTTCACTCTTAATTCTAATAATACTTTTCTCTTTACTCTTTCTATCGGTATGGACAAATATTGAACTATAGATTGGATTAATGAATTAGGTTGCCATCAATGACAACACTAGAATACATATGCCAATATTCACAAGTTTTGTAGACTTCATTAGTTATCTACTTTCTCTGTTTTATGTTTTAATAAAAACTAATGTTTAGTCTAGTTTATACAAAGAGGCATGAATTTTGAAAAGATGGCATATTTTGTAATAGTCTGAAGCTTGCTACTTCTCTTATAAAAGAGAAACCAAGACCGGATTTTGATATCATCATCATAGGAATTTAAAAAAACATATATGAGGAGACCTATGTTATATTGTAATATCTATTTAAAGCAATCAACGGACAAGAAGATTTAATCTGGTGCTTGAATTTCGGTCTCAATTATTTGTTGATAATATTGTGTATGATTGGATTTTTAATGTATTTTAGGTTGGAATATAGGGGTATATTATGAATTGTTATCAATTATTTGTTCATAATCATCTGCATTGTTGATTACATTGCATTGCACATATTTTAAAATCAAAGAACTACTTCACATTGCATAACTAATAACTAGATGTTGATTGATGACAAAATTTCAATTACAATATAGTTTTTACAAATTCAACCTAAGTAGTTATGCAATTAATTCACATTGCATAACTAATAACTAGGAGTAGTTTCCAACTTCATTTGCTTGTCTTGGCATTCCATGAGACCACATTTCTTTGAGGTATTTTTTCAAATAGTTCACTGCCTTATCTACGCTACCAAATTTTTCATACATATTGTCTACCAAAGCATTTAATCAAATAGTTCACTTCCTTTTTTCTATGGCTAAAATCCTAAAACAAGTTCTTTCAAACAAGCTACGAATGCTTGGAAATAATCTATCAAAGCATAATAGTAAGCAATATCATGGACAAGATAATGAATTGGTTGAAAATATGCCTCAAAGAAATATGGTCTCATGGTGATTGAATTCCATGACATCCATAACAATTCACTTTTCATGGCATTCCATCACCATGAGACCACATTTCTTTGAGGAATTTTTTCCAAAGTTCATTGCCTTGTCTATGCTACCACATTTTTCATAATGTCTACCAAAACATTTTATCAAATAGATCACTACCTTGTTGCTTTGGGTAAAAGCCTAAAATAGGTGATTTCAAACAAGTTATGTATGCTTGCAAAAAATATATCAAAGAATAATAGTAAGCAACAAGCTATGGTCTCATGGTTTTTTTTGGCATGAAAGTCAATGTGATTTTATTTGCATATTTTGCAGGTTTTAAATGCATTTTTTTGGAAATTTTTCTATTTTAAATGGGGAAAATTCTTTGTGGTCAATTTTGTGCATTTTTTAATTGTAGGATTCTCATATTTAGTGAAAAAGGTAGTGTTAATGAAGGAGGGGAAAATATGCATAGAGCCTTTGAACTATACCTGTACTGTGCAGTGACATTGAATCATTTAGCAAACCATTTTTCTTCACAGGGAAACATTTTCTTGTGGAATAGTTGACTGAGATAGCTCTTGTTTCAAATGACCACCCTCTCATTAAATCTCATTCATATTATAATCTTGCACAATATTATCATAGTAAAGGTGATTATGACACCATTGGCTACTACTACATGGCATAAGTAAAGGAAAGCCAAAGGCCACAAGAATTTTTAGATAGGTTCAATTGAAGCTAGGAGATCTTAAGAGTTCTCTCTCAAATTTTGAAAAGGTTTTGGAGGTCCACCCTAAGAATTATGAGAGCTTAAAAGCTATAGGAAATATATATGCTCAACAAGGGTAGGCAAAGAAGGCTTTATAAATTTTAAGAAAGGAAACTCGCATAGATACATGTGATGCCCATGCATTTATCAAGATTGATGAGATATTAATATCAACAGACCCTAGTGCAACCTTAGATTCTCTTAAGATAAAAAAGTCTCTTCTGAAGAAGAGAAGAGAAGAAGTACCCATTGAATTGTTAAAAAACATTGGGGTTCTTCATTTTGAGCATGAAGAACTAGAGTTGGCTCAACAATATTTTATGGAGGCATTAGGAAATAGCATTTTGGTTGAATTCATAAATAAAACCCCAATGCCAATTATGAAATTTTTTCTATGCGCTTTAAGGATATGGAATTCTTTCATCGACTAGAAGAAGGTGGTGTTTCACTTGAGTTACCATGGGATAAAGTAAAAAAACTATTTAATATTTTTAGTTTGTTTGAATAGCTACATGATACTAAAAAATAAATCTCTTATACAAGGAAAAAAAATTCAAGTTTCTTGATTATATGGATGCATATCTACATCTTGCAACCATGACTCAGGCTCAAAATGAGATCCAACTAAGCCTAGAATTGATTGGGGATGCACTTAAGGTGGACAAAAACTCATCAAATTCTTTATGTATGCTTGGAAACATGGAACTAAAAATAGATGAATGGCTTAAAGAAAAATAAACAATCAAAGTAGCACACCAACTTGTCTTGGCTAATGAAGCAAAATGAAATTTGATGAAGAATGGAGGATTCAGATGGAAAGGAGAAAACAAGTTAAATGAGATCTTATCAAAAACCTCAAATGAATCATTTGTATGTTATCTTTTCATTTTTCCTCTTTCTTGTTTTTTTATGGGAAACCTATTTTCGTCTTTATTTTAGAAAATTTTATGTGTCCTTCAATGTATTATGCTTTATATTTATATCCTATTATAGATTAAAATAACCTCTAATTGAAAATAGATTAATTCATATTTTTTATTTTACAGTCCCAAATAGATGGATTAAATTTTTGTATTGTTAAACAAATCTTGTACAATGTAATGTCCCCTTTTCAAAATGAAACCAAGTTGAAACTCAAATGCTCATCATTCATTTCCCATGTGCCTTGGGGATTTTTCTCTTGGAAAATAAGAGTATAATAATAACTCAAGAGGAACTTAGTTTCATAAAAGGGGCCACTTAAGTGTTGGCATAGGGACCAGGAAATGTTTATGTTGAAAATGGGGCAGCCATTATGGTAGCTAAAAGGGGTCAATTTAATATTGCAAAGGAAATTTTTATAGAGGTACAAGAAGTTGTTGCAGGAAACATCTTTGTTCAGATGCCTGATGTGTGGGTAAATATAACACATATTTACTTTGCACAAGGATAATTTTCTCTTGCAGTGAAAATTTGTATGTTGCAAATGGGGCAGCCATTGTAAAGTGTTGGCACAAAGACCAATAAATTTGTATGTCGCAAATGGGGCAGCCATTGTGGTAGCTGAAAGGGGTCAATTTGATATTGAAAAGGAAATCTTCACATAGGTACAAGAAGTTGATGCAGAAAACATATTTTTCAGATTCCTAATGTGTGGGTAAATCTAGGACATGTTTACTTTGCACAAGGACAATTTGTGCTTGCAGTGAAAATGTATGATAATTATTTGAGGAAATTCTATTTTTGGCACTCACACCCAAATTTTATTATATTTAACTTGAACACATTATGAAGCAAAAAAATGGAAAGATTGTAAAAGAACATCATTAAGAGCAGTAGATTGTAATGAAAATTTTGAATTTTTGTTTTTAATATAATGAGGGTTTTCAATTACCTCTGAATTCACTATAGAGGGCGTCCCCAAATCCAATTTAATTATAGAGGGCCTTGGTAAATTCAAATTCGTTGCAACAAAATTTGAATTCCTTGCTATTGCTCGCCTTTTCAAAAGTCTCCAAGTCCTCTCTAAATCCTATCGCCCATACAAGTAGCTGCTATAATTGATCAAAATGCCTCATGCTAGGCTAACAAATGAAGTGAGGTCAAGATTGGAAATGTAAGGCTAATAAATGAATCTGTAATGAATATGAATAATCACACTAATACATCATGCACATGAATACATCGCACCAATAATTGGGTGATTTTTTAATTTTTTAAAAATTCTACTTTGGATTTGACGACTAGCTATCTAGTCATTATTATTTTTTGTGACTAAATTTTTTTTATTCAATGACCAAATTAGTCATTTATAGCCGAGTTTCAAAAAAGGAGTAGAATTTAGTCATTTTTAGTTGTTGTGACTAAAATTTTTAGTCACTTAGTCATTTATTTTCCAAATTATTCTAGTGATAGAATCGAATTTATAAATTCAAAGGCTAAGATTAGGTAAGGAAGATTTAATAGGCACAGATAATGTAGATGATGTAAGGGAAAAGGAATGTAATGAATTCATTAATGATGAGGCCTTTGTCAAAACAAATGTGTTTCATGATTTATTTTGGTGAGTTAGGAGAGAAGAATATTATGGGATGATAAAAATACAAATGATTAGTAGCCCTGAACTATGAAGGGAGACATTTGAGAGAAATATCCTCAAGGAAGTGAAGGAGAAATATAAAGAAATAACACCTATAGAAGGCAGGAAATTGGTAAGGGAAATTCGTTTTTTCCTATTTCCTAAATGGGATATTTCCTTAGCCATAGTATTTCAGATTTTTAAGAGACATGACACCCCTATTTTTGTCAATGAGGAGGAGGCTATAGTTGCATTACAAGAATCAATCTTCTACCCACAATGGGATACGTTGGAAATTTTGGGAATTGGCCTCAAATATGAGTAGGCCAAAAGTAGTTGAGCCATAAAATGACTTAAGAGGAGGATTAATCATCAAGAGAGTCTTTGATACCTCAAAAATTAAAGCAACAACACTATCTGCAATTTTTTCTCAATTTACTAAGGCCATTATTGAGTACCTAATAGAGGATAGGGATAAAATAAACAAGTATAATGATCTTGTGGTTGAGTACAACAAAGGGCTGCAATAAATTGCATAATTACAATTAGAAGTTATATTACTAAAAGAGAAGTTGCAGGAAATTCTAACTCATGGACCAATGGAAAGAAGTATCCCTCTTGTAGTTACATCTCCTCTAGAATATTCCCCACCTTCTCTAGCCCAACATCCTCCTTCCACTTCCATAAAATTAGTTATATATGATCCTGATGATGTGCCCATTGTATATCTAACTCCAAGCACATCAGTTGCACCTCAAAAGAGGAAGAGGGCTAGTAGAAGGGAATTGATTCAACAACTCTAGGTTTTGACGAATTCCTTGAGCATGTGGATAGGACTATATATATGAATAGAATGAAGATTGTAATTATGGTGTTGGAGAGCCTAAATAAAAATATTGTTAGGAAGAATCTCAGTGTTCATTCAACTTATTCAACCATGTTTGATGCAATGAAGATATTTGATAGGGATAGGGAAATTTCTATCCCATTGATGAATAAATGGATCCTTTGGTTGGAGACATCAAAGAGCATGGTTATTGGATAAACCCATGATGCCAATAAACTACCACACATTGCCCCAACCCATAAAATTATGAAAGGGATTGTAGAATGTCATGTGCTAATGGATCTAATAGAGAAGAAGGTCAAGGAGCTTATGAAATTTTTTGATGAGAGTGATTTTAGTTTGAGACCTAATATTCTAAATGATGTTGGTGGAGTTAAGCCCCTTCAACAATGGAAAGATTAAATAAATAATTCAGTTGCCACCCTAGCTGCACTATTTTTTGAAAGAGTAGACATTGACATGTTCAAAGACTATATGGATAAGTTATCTTTCAAAAATTATTTCCTTGAGGGTTTTGATAAGGAGGAAACTGAGACAGTTATCAATTATGACCCATTCAAGAAAAAAATGGATGAATTTATTGCATATGTATGGCCATCTGATGATGATTTTGAACTCTAGAAAAGGAAATATGTTGATATTCTTAACTTTTGAGTTTCTTCTGAAGTGAAGGTGGTAGTGAATTTTAATCCTGGTGCATTGAGTATATAAAGAGTCTTCAATAAGGTGTTGGCAACACAATGGTAGAAAACTGAGAGGGGGGGTGAATGAGTTGTCTTAGAAATTATACTTATTAAAATTATTCTCATATTTGATAATTAAACATGAAAGAAAAACCATCACCACATCATAAAACACACATAACACCAAGATTTTTACGTGGAAACCCTATTAGGGGAGAAACCATTGTGGAGGTTAATCCATAAGTTTATACTTTGTTAAAAGTATAGAAAATGGGGAATGCACTTGCATTCAAGCACACTACCTAGAGCTTACTGCCCAAAGGAAGACACATTGTCTTAAAAGTTAAATTTAGATTAAATCCATCTAAAGATTTCAAACTGAGAAAATAGCATCTGCTAATGCCTGATTACAGTTCTGGTTAAGCACATAAAATCTACTCACTCTTCTTCATGCTTAACTTCTTCCTTCAAATGATCTAAAATTTATTCACACAAAGAGCTCACACTTCACACACTTTTCATATCCATATCTCAAATGAGATAAAAATTTGCTCATATATATCCGCAACCAAGGATAACATCATCTACATGTCGGCTTCAATAAAATATAAAGTGAATAGAAACTATCAGCCCAAAACATAAATAATTATCAATGTGAATCAACCAAAGTCATCCAAAAAATTTTGAGGACCCAAAACAAAATCCTTGAACACAAAACATCTTCAATAATTAATCCTCAAAGATCCACAACACACTACAATCACCATGTCAGCCATGAACATGAAAAACATGAACACACAAAGGAAAATATTCAATTGAGAGCACACTGAACAATGCAAACCAACAACATAGATAGAGCATGATCTATAAACATCCAAAAGAATAATGAATCACCATAGAATCATTCACATCAACTCAAATTACTAGAATCAAATTATCTTCTTCCAGGAACACCAACTAAAACAAAAAAACTACCAGAACACATATACTCATAACTCGATCAAATATTTATGCGAACCTCTAAAAGTTTTGATGGATAAACTAGATAGGCTTTTCAAAAAACCATTTAATCCACAACTTCTGATAATCAATATACTAAACTATCCAACATACTGAACTTCACTAAACTTCACTGCTTCACCAACAACCTGCAACTTATGTTTTTATAATTTTTTCAATATCCTCGACATATATAGTCTTAAAGAAATTAATGCTAATAGTTTTGACATCAGTGACAACCATATATCAGAAATCTCAAAATTTCCCAACAATAACCCCCTTTGGCATTGATGGAAACACATGATGTGGAAAACACCATCAATGCAACTTTTTCTTAACACTTTCTCCCCCTTAGGTTTTGACTCTATTCCCTAGATAATTCACAATTTTTCACATGGATCTTCTCCCCCTTTAACATCAATGAAAAAGGTACACACAAGGTTTGAACCACATATCTGAACATCTGACTACTCCCCCATAGTAGTAGCAACCACAACATCAATCCAGATCAAGATATGACTATGAAATGCACAAATTGATGCAAGTCATTTTGTTCAGATTAGGAGGGGTAATCACCCCTAGCTTCCCTTTGAGATACTCAAAATTATCCTTAGGAAAATTCTTAGTGCAAATGTTTACGATTTTTTCCTTAGTAGGCACATACTCTAGTCTGACTTCCTTATCACTCACCTTGTCTCTCAAAAAGTGAAACTTGATAGATATATACTTGGTTTTTGAATGCAACATCAAATTCTTAGAAATGTTTATAGCACTTGAATTATCATAGAATATGGAAATAGGCTCATCATACACAACTCTGATATCTTTCAACATTTGCTTCATCCATAATAATTGAGTACAATTGTTAGAAACACTAATGTATTCTTCCTCTGTAGAGGATAAAGAAATAGAATTTTGCTTCTTACTTATCCATGAAATTAGCTTCTTTCCCAATAAAAATGCACCACCACTAGTACTCTTTATATCATTCACATCTCCTACCCAATCAACATTAGTAAAAGCACTCAAAGTAAGGTCATCATCTTTAGGATAACATAGTCCAAAATCAACCATCCCCTTCAAGTATCTGAAAATCCTCTTCACAACAGTCACATGAGATTCCTTAGGATCAGCTTGAAATCTTGCAACAATGCATACGAAATTCATGATATCAGGTCTAGTTTGAGTCAAATAAAGAAATCCACCAATCAGGGATTTGTATCTAGTCTGAATTTTTGTAGTAGAATCATCATTTGTTGTCAACTTACATCTGGTCACCATAGGTGTATCAACTGGCTTTGAATCTTCCATACCAAATTTATTTAGCAATTCTTTCACATACTTGGACTGAGATATAAAAACTACTTTATCTAATTGACTAATTTGCAATCCCAGAAAGAATTTCACTTCTCCAATCATGGAAATCTAGGTTCACTCTGCATCTCATCAAAAAAATTCATGCACAAACTATCATCTCCTCCAAAAATGATATCATCAACAAAGACTTCAAAAATCAAATATTTATCATGATAAATCTTGAAATACAAGTTACTATCAGTAGTACCTTTACAAAATCCAAGCTTCAAAAAATACTTGACCAATCTGGTATACCATTCTCTTGGGGCTTTCTTGAGTCCATACAATGCTTTCTTCAGTCGGCAAACCATGTCTCCCTGATCAGTCAATTGAAATCCATCAGGTTGCTCAATATATACTTCTTCATTCAGCTCACCATTTAGAAATGCTGACTTGAAATTCATCTGATATACCTTGAAGTTTTTGTAAGCATAATAGGCAAGAAACAATCTCATTCATTCAATCTTAGCAATAGGGGATTTTTTTTCTTTCAATTCAATTCCTTCTATCTGAGAATACCCTTTACATACCAGTCTTGCTTTGTTTCTGATAACTTCACCTTTCTCATTTAGTTTATTCTGAACGACCCATTTAGTTCGAATTAAATTTTTTTCCTTAGGTCTAGGAACAAGAGTCCATGTCTCATTCTTCTCAATTTGAAGTAGCTCTTCTTTCATTTCTTCCATCCAATTTTCATCTTTACATGCTTCATTTACATTATTTGGCTCAATCTTTGATATCAAATAGTATTCTTCTGCAATTCTTGTTCTAGTTTGAACACCTTTGTTCTTATCACCTGTAATATGATCTTCTAAATGATTTAGTCTTACATACCTTAGAGTCTTAGAATTTTCTTGAAATTCAAAATCTTGTGATCTCTCTTCTTCACTTTTACTACTTCCTTCCTCTTGGCTTTCTCGATTCACTAGAATGATTTGCACTTGATTTTGGGTCTGATGAAAAATGACATTTTGATCATTTGAATCATATCCATAGGTTCTGGATGGTCTAACTGTTTCTTCATAAACCTTTACATTAGCACTTTCAACTACTTTCCTTAGTATCCTATTGAAGTATTGATAGGCTTTAATTCTAGTAGAATAACCAAGGACGATTCCTTCATCACTTCTAGCATCAAAATTTCCTATATCTTCATCTCTTTTGATATAAAATTTTCTTCCAAATATTTTGAAGTATCTAGTAGTAGGCTTATGACTAAACCATAACTCATAAGGGCTCTTACCATTATCACCTTTGACACATACCCCGTCGAGAGTATAAACAATAGTACTCACAACTTCTCTCAGGTAGATATGTGGGACATTTCCTTCTAGCATCATAGTCCTAGCAACATCTAGAATTGTCATGTTCTTCCTTTCCACAACTCCATTTTGTTGAGGGGTTCATGGGGAAGATAATTTTCTATTTATCCCATGTTCTTAAAAGAAGGAATTAAACTCACCGGAAGTGAATTCACCACCTCTATATAATCTCAGACACTTAATCTTCATAACTGTCTCTATCTCAACCTTAGCCTTAAATTTTTTGAATTTCTCTAGAGCTTCAAATTTTTTCCTTAAGAAATCAACCCACATCAATCTAGAATAATCATCAATGAGTAACATGAAATACCTATCTCCTTGTAAAATTTTGATTCTAGAAGGACCACACAAGTCAGTGTGTACAAGCTCCAACACTTCATTTGAAAAATTTTGTTTGTTCTAAAATGAAACTCTAGTTTGCTTCCTCAACTGACATTCCTTTCATATGGTATTAGTACACTAGTACAATTTGGAAAATAAATGACTACATGACTAAAAAAATTATTCACATGACTAACACTAGTAGTATTTTGAAAATAAATGACTAATTTGGTCATTTATAAGTGACTAATTTGGTAATTGGGTAAAATCACAACTAAATGACTAATATCAGACAAATAAAAATCACTAAATAAATTACTAAATATATGGCTAAATTAATGACTAAATAAATGACTATTACTCCTCTATTAATTTTTCTTTCAAATTTGATCATAATCCATAGATCCAATTAAGCCCTCCTCATAGGACCCCTACCTAAGTGGGCCATTTGGCAGCCTAGGTTGCTTGGTGCACCAAAAATACCTATTGCATGGAAGGCATTTGCTTTCAGTGCAGTCTTAAAGCCTTCACATATTTTATAAAAAAAATTAAAAACATTTACATTCTTTAACTTTTATTACTCATTATGTTAATGAATCGTTAATGTTTTTAAGTATGATTTGAAGGTAGTTTGATTTTCTTGTTGTGCTAGCATGTCATATGTATCAAAGAGTTCCAATTATGGTCAAAATGTGATACCACTCAGGCGTAGTCTCAGCCTTGGATGCTAACGCATCACGAGGACATCTACGCACTTGCATTATTGTCTGTATGGATAAAGTCCAGATAGCCAAAAATTGGTCCTTTGTTTGTTGACCTTGTTCAACACCTGTAAGAATGCACATATGGAAGGGAAACATGTTATTCTCATTGAGTTATACAAATTTTTAAATTAAATATAATGACGTATATATGAAAGATGAATTTTTTTATGAGTGTACAATCTATTTATTTGAGATATATCCACCTAAATAACCTACAACACACCAATATTTTCTCTCAAGGAATCTTTGGCATCTATAGGGGATACGGCCAAGTAGTTGTGCACCTTAACTTTACGCCTCTTAAAATTCTATGTGATAAATTTTAAATCACTCCAAAATATTTATAAAAACTTATTTGGTAAGACCCCCTCTTATAACTAAGGTTTCAAGCCCACATCATCAAATATGATGCTACATCAACATGCTTTTTGTTAAGGTGTTCAAAATGACCCCTCAAAAAAGCTAGGTCAATAGTTGTGCACTAAGTCATGTTCCATTGGTGCATTGATGTGACATCACATAATTCTTTGCTTTTTAGTTCTAAGGAATACATTTAATAGTACTCATGATCAATAGTAACAACTTTAAAGTCACAACTACTTGTGTTATACTACTAAAAATATTGAACATAAAATCAACAAATTTTATCACAACTATTGAAACATGCTCAACGATTGGATCCTCTCCTATATGTCATTACATCATTCCCTCTTCTCATTGAAATTGGAGATGCCTAAAAAAAATGTCTCATAATTTGTTTCTATGAATATAAATTTTTTATTTAAAAATAAAATAATCTCTTATAATGAAGAGTTGATCGAAATCAAAATGTATACTCTAACTGACCTATATGAATGGATTGATACCACAATAAAAATTACCCTCCTATTAAAAAAGATGAATATACTTGCTATATTCTCTCTCTTTTTTGCGACTTAAAAATCTGCTAAAAAGTTTAAATTGTGCCTCCACTCATGTGGAGCCTCGCTTTATAATATTTTTGTTTGTTTAACACCTTCGAATACTGAGAAATAAATTCAAGGCTTCATCATGTATTCTATGATTTTGAGTGACCTTTGAAGCCTGCACACAAATAACCTGTTGTTTGGTGTTTCTACACATCAACAACTCAGATAGAATAAAATTTATCCTATCTCTCTTGAAAGGTTGGTCTCTATAATCGAAGACATAACCCCAAGGTCTCACGGGTGTCAGATCAGGACAATGCAGTAGAAAAAACTTAGTGATAAAATCTGAAAATGGTGGTAATCACAAGAGGTCTTACATACAAATGCTGGAAGCTCTAAACTCATTAGATTTTAAGATATGGTGATGCTTTAACTTCAAGTTCTAACCATTTAATAAACGAAATAGCAAAAGATGAGGGTTTCAGAAGTTCTAATTGTTAACACTACTTCTAAGACTAATCATGCAAATGATGAAATACCTAGAATGAACCAATCCCTTAAACTAGTTTCTGGTCAACCAAGGCTATACTTGCAATCTTGCAGAGAATAGTGCAATCTTCTAAGGTGTTAAATATTTTCAGGCTATAGGCATTCATCTAATAGGACTAAATGATTATTTGCAGTTGAACTAAGCACATGAATATGAGGTACACGTTGACCTTGCACAACATTCCCACAATCAAGAAGCTACCCAAGATATGAACTAGGGCTTTCTACAACACTCTAGGCACTAAATCACAATCATTACTACCTAAATCTAAGATACATCCAAATATTTCCAAGTGATTTAAAATATAGAATAAGAAACATACAATATTATTCAATGCAAAGGAGGCACCAGTTACAACACAATGTCTGCACTTTGTATTAGATCATCATATTAGAAACAATTCTGATATGTTACAATACTTTCTTGAAATGTGAAAACTAACTCCTAATCTTCTAACATGCTACTCTACTGCTAACTCTAATGATTACAAGTCCTCTAACTTAGTCTGCTAATCTGAATCCTAACCTAGCCAATTCCAACCTTTAAAAATAAGGCAGAGTGCCATACTTATAGAAAACAAGACCCTGTGAAACAGAGCTAGGGTTACAAGGAAGCTCGGCCACTAATCAAACTGGCCCCGACAACAAGTGATTACTCACCATAAAGCATTGAATGCAGTAAGGACCCCCATCAAATCAAACTGGGATTGCACAAAGTGAGGGTAATGGATCCTCAAGCCACACCCACCAAAATAATTCACCCACGTGAAAAAAATGTGCATGAAAACATCAGCATGGAGATGAGCCATCAATCGAACCCGAGCTGGGAAAATGAGCAACTCAAATAAAAAAAAACCCCAGTTGAGCCCCCCTCAGATCACGCTCACCTGGAATTAATGGCTACCAAGAAAATGGTCCACCACTAATGCCCAAGACAAATAGAGAGGAAAGGAAAATAGGCAGGAATGAAACCAGAACCAACCCCAACAGATGAGGAGGCGGAGGCAGAATGGGACCAAAATGGGAACCAAAGGGAAACAGGAAAAAACAAAACCCACCTCGGCCGAAGTTGAGGTGGAATAGGAATGGAGAAGGAACCGTGAACTTTTCCAAAGTTAAAAGCGAAATTCCATCCCAGTCTTGACCCTGACAAAATGATAGAAAAGAAATTCAAAGAAAACCCAAGGGTAGAGAACCAACCCGAAGGTAGAAGACAAAAAAAACAACAAAAATATGAGAATGCGAGGGGCGGAGCTGAAACGGGAACAAAGACAAAACCAAGAAATTTGCCAAAGTTCAAAGTTCAGATCCATCCCAGTTCCACCTCTAACAAGTGAAGAAAAAAAATAAGGGAGGAAAACCAACCCTTAGGATGAAAATGAACAAAACGAAGAAGGAAGCGTGTGAGTGGGCAGAAAGCAAAGCCGAGACGAGAACAAAACCGAGAACATAGCCAAAGTTCAAAGTTAAGTCCCATCCCATTTCTGCCTCCGACAAAACAAAAGGAATCAAGGAAAACAAGGGAAAGCTAAGGGAGAAAATCAACCCTTAGGACCCAAACAAAAGCACCAAGGGAGAAAACAAAAGGCAAAAGAAGACCACCCCAGAGAGGACATCCGCAAGACTCCAAAACCACCAAGAACTCAATACAAACTCACCCACAACCAAGGCAAGCACCAAGGACAAAAACCCCAATATTTTCAAAGATAAGCACAAAAAGAGGGGGGGGCAAGCCACAAAAATAGGCCAAAAGGCAGGCCAAGAGAGGGTTCCCACTTTCAGAGGGGTGTGTGCGTAAAACTGCACAACAAATGGTGACTCCACTGGTGAAATGCTCTAGAGAATTTCAATGAAAAATTGGCATCATGAACTCAGAATATTTGGTTTCATTCCAAGCATCAGGTTACAAATAGACAAGGTTTTATAAATCACTAACAAGCCAACCTTTGTTGTACCAGGGTCAAAGTGTGTGCATATGCATTCATTTTCCTTTCCTAGGTTGCAACAAGGACCAAATTCAATCTGGTAGGGCTACCTAAGAATTCTAATTCCAAAAGCAACCTCGATAGAGCCTCACTTCCAGTGAGGCATCCATAGCCCCGGTGAGGTTATCACTGTGACCCTCCATAGCATAGCTCTAATGCCAGCCAAGCATCCATAGCCTCGGTAGAGATACTAGGATACCCTTGAAAAGGTGAACATTTTTTATTTTTAATATTTTATTTTCTTTTCTGATATTCTCTTTTGATATTTTCTTTTGAAGCTTTAATTTTCACCTTGTAGGCAATGAAGCCCACACTCAAGGATGAGAACCATTGTGGTACTAGAGCAAAATTTAAGATTTTCACCCAGTCATACCTCCTAAAGACCATATGCAATCTTGGAATTCTTTAATATTTGTGTGAAGATATAAGACCCAAATGCATTCGAGAATTCAACTTACTCAAGTGACACTTACTTCCTGCCCATACAACATTAGATGAAGGAAATCCACCAGTTTGAATGACTCCAAAAAGATGATAAGAGTTTTTAAAATAAATCCCAGAGTAGATCCAGACAAGCATCCAGTTATACAGATGCAACAAGCCTAGAAGAAAGTAGGAAAACCCCACAAAGAAAAGTAGCAAAACAATAAGGAAAAAACAACCCAAGCAGACCAAAGAAAATGAAAACCGGAGTAGCAAACAAACAAAGCAAAAACCAAAATAAACCCAAACTAAAAGCAACAAGAAAAACATCAGAAAGGAAACTTGGTCTACTTATGTACAAGGACAGAGCTGAGAACAACTCAAGACTAAAAATAATGCTTCAAATGCTGCCCATTGATAGGCTATGGGATATCTCCTCCAGTGAGGGTTTTCAAACAGAAGGCATTATCTCCCAGAATCTTTGCAATTTGATAAGGGCCAAGCCAAAGTCGATCAAATTTTTCATGCTCCCCCTTTTTATCATGGGCTTTATCCTAATAGAGAACCAAGTTAGAGATACTAAACGCTTTCACCCAGGCCCTCCTATCAAACCATATTTTCTCTATACCCTGATGTTTGGAAAAGTTCTCTAGAGCTTCATCTCTTCTCTCCTCAAGGTGTAATAACTTAGTTAAGTGGACTTCATGCTTATCCTCTCCATCATAATATTCATTGATGAATTGCAGGGTAGGGATATTTAGCTAGATGGGAAAGACAGGTTCCAAGCCATACACTAAGTGATAAGGATAGGTTCTGTTGACACAGAAATTTGCATGTACGAGTAGTCTCATGGGAGACTTATCTAATGGGGGACGTTGTGCACTAGCTAAGTGACCTCTGGGGTTTTACTGAAGTCGACTCTTCGCTTAGTGGGGGAGTAAAAGGTGAGGAAGATAGCAGGAATGTAAAAATTTACACTATAGGTGATACACCAAAGGCTTAGAAAAATTTACCAGAGCAGAGTGCAAAATGCAAAGGCCTGAACCACTAAATTGCCATTCATTAAACTAATTTTCTCAAAAGCACTTGAAACGTAAGAGTACCTTCTATTTTGCATAACATAATTTTAGCATAAATTTTAGCTAACATAAAAGAGTTGAAGTGAAACATGGTCTATATTTATTGAGTTATGAAAATTACAGAAAGCTGAAGAATAGACATTCATACAATAAAAGAAGATAGCGAGACAGACCAATAGTCTCATTAAATGCACAAACAAACAGAAAGGTCGAAACTATTTGGCACAGTCTGGAGTCTTTAAAATTCAATAAAGTTATTACAAAGGCCTTATTCCCAGTGCTCGGGAGTTTTTGCCAACTTAACAAACAACTAATTAAAAAGAAACATGGTCATATTATAAGCTATCCCACCGCTTGAAAGTGCACCAACAGAAAAGAAAATGTGAGCAAAGATCAACGACCCAGATCACCTCGAGGTGCCACAACAAACATCAATCAGCCAGGAGCATGCCAGTGTAGCCACAACATGGAATGGAAAACCATGCAGCAGCAGGTGAGAACACACGATGCCATAGCAAGAAATGTGGCAGCAGGTGGGGATAAAAGGGTCCAGCAGCAATTCCAAGGTAACTAGCACAACAACAACCGCCACATGTCACTCAGACGGAACCCGGAAGAAATTCAAAGAAATAGCTAGCAAAAATATTTGAGAGGGAGCCACGTGGAGCACTCCAAGAAAGATAAAGTATAAGGTGGGCCCATCTTGGAAAGAAGATAGAGAAAGCCATGTGGCATGCAGATGGAGACTGGAAAAAAAAAAGCTATGCAAAAAGCAGAAAGCTTCATGAGGCAGCCACGTGGAGTGCTCCACGGGTAATGAGCATTTGTAAAGGAAGGCGCAACCACAAAAGTAAAAATAAAACTACAAAGGCTTTGGCAGATTTTTGTGGAACATTTTAGCGACTCATAGGGGAATTTCTCTTGCAGAATGAAAAACCCCAGAAAATTTGGTTCAGCATCCCAAAACTGCTCTTAACCTCGAGAGGGCGGCTTGCAGACTTGTCCAGACCTCTTTTGATAGTGCAGAGAGACCTCACAAATTCTCATGAGCTAGCTTGAGATCCATGATTGCCTTGAAAGGAAATCTGCCTGATACTTTCATCTCCAATTCCAATTGGAAAAAGAGCTACGCCAGCTGATGCACGATTCCCTCTATTTCTTCGGTGATAAGAGATTGATCAAAAGATTGCAAGGAAGAAAGGTCCTACTTCTTTTCTTCGATCATTGCAATAATGTGTTCCACACTCGCTAATACCTGATCCATAATGAAGGGTGAGGGAAGGCCTCTCTGAGTCAAACAAGAAAATTTCGCTTGCATATCACTGGTAACCTGGTTCAACCGAGACCTGCATTCTGCTACATGTTGAATGGCCTCATGCATAGATATGAGGATACTGATGCCCATTGCTGCCATTTTTTGGTCATTGATGCCCACACTGCTCAAAGCTTCATCAGAAGCTGTATACAACTTGCCCAATAAAATCCTAGCCTCTGGAACCTTGTCAGAAGTTAATTCCTAGACCTGCTATATGGATTCATTCACTGTTCCACAAAGGCTAGTCACTTGTGCCATAAATTTCAAGGTGGGCTAAAGAGTAAGGTACAATCCCTTCACCTTGTCCCAGTACGAGGATACAACTCTTTGGAAATTATTAATGAGCTCATCTAGGGCGCAAGAGGATGAGCCTTTAGGGTAGCCAATTTTTCCTCTCTACTACTCAAATCTGCCTTCAGCTCCGACAAGTTACTGTCCAATGTGGACATCTGCTCCCTTAGAGTGGAAACCTCTTTTTCCTTTTCATCCAAGGCCAATTCAGCCCGAATTTCTTTTTGATTTTCCAACTCCACAATGGTATTCATTTCACTGACCTCCGCATCTGTGCTTCACCAAAGCTCCTTCATTCCTTCGCTTAGCTGGTAAGATTTAGCGTGGAGTTTTTCTTGACTTGCTCGGCTCAGCTCAACCTGCTACTGGAGAGTTGAGATGATCTCTGTGCTCAAATTTTGTAGCTCCTTTATTTGACTTTCGAAGGCACTCCTCTCCTTCTCCAGTCGCTTTATTTTTTTCTCCTGGGCTTTAAATTTGTTTCCCTTGATATCGAACCTGCCCTTGAGCTCTACTATCTGATCATCCTTTTTCTTTATCTGGAAGTTAAGCTTGAGATAATTAGTAGTCACTATTTTCTAGGTCTCCTCCATCAGCTTAACTTTATCGCGTAGGTAGGCCTTCTGTAAGTCTAGCCTAACAACATTCATGGAATAGTCACTCGGTAGAATTTCTCCTACCGGTTTAATCACATTAGGAGTGATTTTTGCAAACATCAAGGAATTTTGACTTTCATTGAATACAGTTTGCAAGTGGGGCTCCACCTGCCTGGTTGCATCAATCTGTCTTCTTTTATTGATCTGGTTGGTGCGAGCGCTCTTGTTTGCATCAACCTGTGAGAAATATTCTTGGGCAAGGATACCCAAGCCACTAGCAAAAATGTACTCCTGTGGGATGGCCAGTGGGAAAGACAGTGTACTCAACACATCAGAAGTCTTGCTGGGTCTCATTATAATAGCTAGGGAGAATGGTAGAATGAATTGGCCACTCAAAGGAGATGAAAACGAGGTGTAAGGGAAAACTAGAGATGCACCAACCACAGGGTTGGGCCTTGGAGATAGAAATTGTTGGTCCACGAGCCCAATACTTACACCAAATTACCTTCCAGGCAAGGGATGGAAAGTGAAGGATAAAGGTGGGAAACCAAGAGGGGCAAGACTGGACTACCCGAGAAATCCAGTGGTAGAGAAAACAAGCACAGATGAAAAAGTAGGGGCTGACGAGGAAGAAACTAGAGACATGGAAGAGAGAGAAGAGGGAGGAAAAGTTACCTGAGGCTCATGCGTAGCTGCAAACATCTCAACTGCTTCCTCCATCAAGTGCTCTTCCTCCCCACTGTCTTTGGTTTGTTGTCACTTTTCCTCCAGAAAATCATCAAGGTCAAGAATGAACCACCTCCGACCACTGGTAGTCCTTGCCCGCTTCTATGTTGATTTAGAGGAGTTGGATGGATCTGATACTTGCACGTGTGGATCCTCTTCTTGTGTAGGTTTTTTACTAGTATCCCTCTCGTCCATTAGATTCTCGGCAATGGCAGGGAGATTCTGAGTTACTTCCTCCCCAGGCTTCGTGGAAATCTCTTCATTTTTGTAATGTTGCACAGATGTCGAACGGTCCAGAGATCTTTCAATATCTAGATGCTCATTTTCCCAGATAGCATCGATTTTTTCATTGAGGGCTACCTCTTCATGATGCTTGCTAGTTGCCAAAATCTCCTACCTGTATATCCAAAAGTCTCAAATCTTCTCAGACATCCAATTGAGCTTAGTCAATTGGGTGCATAGGGATGGGTTGATTTTTTGCTTTGGGTTGGCCTTCCCCATGATGAAATAAAAGTTTAGCTACAATTAACGATTATCCTTAGTAGGAGAATACTCAATTCCAACATATCTACTTAAATTGCCCTCTTCGGCATTTCTTCGAAGGTCCCAGAATGGCTGAGGCGAATACAAGACTTTGATACCAACCTTAGACAAATTATTTCGAAGGTTGTAATGCCAGGTATCTTCTATCAACACCAACCCGAGATGGCCCAAATTTGAAAGTAGAATCTCTGAAGTATCAATATTCAACATTCTCTTCCTAATCAGCGACATGGATCCAAACATGATTGACACTAGCAAATGGGAAGTTAAGTGTTTTCCCCCCCAGTAATCATTGTCAATGGTGCATAATTGCCTCATTGCCTCAAGGGCCAACACTCTATCCAAAGGATAATGGGGGAGCCGGGATGGCTCCTAGACAAAGCCTAGTATGTGGAGTATGATAAAATCCATGCTAAAGAACCAATCACAGGGTAGCACCAACTTCCCTAGCCAAGATTTCTGCCAGGGTAATATGCATTCAGTCATATTGATGTCAGCTCCATCCAAAGCCCATAGAGTTGGGGCCAGGAACAAATCTGAAAATGCATAGAAATAAAATGTTTTGACATGATAGGAGTCCATGTCGAGACTGGCCTTCTCATTTTTCCCTCGTCAAAAAGGGCCAAAGACAAATGTTGAAAAATAATCTGAATTCTGATGTAAAATCAAGTATGCTAGGTAGGAGGAATACCTGAACCTAGAGGCGGCCTGGAAATCTTGCAACTGCTACCAAATTCCATCACTGATAACTCTTGCAAAATCTAGGAGCGAAGCCTCATGATTACTCTTCAGCATAAAGCTGAGGTACATTTGAAACTCAAAAACATGTTTGTCTATATCCAGACCACACACCATCGCCAACATGGAAGTAATAGAGGAAGACCCACCTTTCAGGGCCTTCAAACCAAAAGGGAATTTGGACGATGTTGAATTGCTTGTTGGTTGATTGATCTCAGAGTGATAAAATGGTTGAACCCTTTGGAGCTCTCCCCACTTTTGTTGCATTCTTTTCACTTCAAAAATATCAAATTCTCAGGTCAAGGGAAGTGAGACACACAACATATCTTGAATAGCTTTAGGGATGATGACTACCCTAAAAATTTTGCCGTTGATTGCTCTAATATCTGCATCAAAGTATGTCGTGCATGCTGCCACAATTTTTGGGCATGGGTGCACCAAAGGAACCATGCACTGTGGAAGCCCACAAAACCATAGATGCTTATTGAAAGGGTCTGATACATGCTTCATTTTTTCACATGCGGCCTCCCCAAGGCTCTTAGGATTGTGGGATAGCTTAGGATCAAAGATGTTATCCCAATCCTTTACGACCAAAGTCTGATCTCCTTGAGGAACTATGTTTAGTATTCTCTGGTTGACCAGATGGGTGAACAACCAGCAAGGATTTGTGGGGATGTCAGGCGTAGCATAAGACTCCTGGTCATAGAGTTGCATGTAGGGTGCCCTTCTCATTTTCTTGCTTAGACTTGCTGGAGCCAGGGTCTGTGTTGGATTCTTTGCCATTTCAGCAATTTTTGGTATTCGCAAGAGCCTTTCTGCAAACTTTTGCAAACGGCTTAGCTCAACCTAAAATTTTTTCTTTCCTTCTCTGAATGCCTTAGTTGTTTAATTCTTAGGTAACTCCTTGCAATAAATATGTTTCTAATCAAGAAAAGTGGCCAAAAAGAGTACATGTCAGCCATTCATACCAAGTTGCCATTATGCTTTGCCAACCTTTCTTACGTGTGAAAGAATCACCAACCAGCCATATTGCTCCCAAAAATTAAGAGGGCCTCTCGCGTGTGATGGAGCTTGATTTTTATTGAAAAACAAACCAAGGCAATCTTGAAAAATACTTTTGCAAGCTTTGTGCATTTACTGATTTTATTGAACGTACCTCGATGCGTCACCCAATAGCCTTTCCACACAATTTTTCCTTGATTCGGATGGGATGGCAACAAGGCTTTGTGTAGACACCTGGCCTATCTCTAATGAATGTTTCAACTTAATCGAATAAGTTGCAACTGTAGCTACATATTTCTGTCACCTCACACGCCGCAACACTGAATACCGAGGCAATGTGACAAACTTTGGCTTAGTCATAATTATGGCCTCCCTCAACTGGCAAACCTTAGCCAGTCTATAAATAAGACCCTTGGCAGTATAGAAAATCAAAAAAAATTCTAGCATTCCTAGCTTAGCGAGCCTTCTGTATTTACTTAGCAATTGCATTTTTCTACCTAGAAAAGTAAACAACATGGAAACACCAATAAGGCTTGTTTGCAAGAAGACACAAGCTGCCTTCTTAGGCAAAATTAGATGCAAGCACTTAAATCACATGATAGGTGTGAGGAACCTATTTTATGTGAAGTCAATCAAGTGGGTCCTTGGGAAAGACTGCGTGGAGTATGAGGAGCATTTGCTCCCACTTTGTCACCTCACTTCTAGACATTAGAGTTTCCAAACACAAAATATTAAAGATGAAAAAGAAGGTATTCCCTCGACGCTACCTTGGAGCCCTGGAGCAGATTGTGCGTGTAGCTCAATTTGATCATGGGATTCCCTCAGTTCGCAACATTCACCTACAGCAACTGCATGGAGGAATTGTTCCAACTAGACCCTTCCTCTTTGGCTTTGAGCTAGAGACTCATGAGGAGCATCGCGCCAAGGTCCTCATCGGTTGCTATTTCCTTATGCGTTTGCACTACATTGAACCATTCCCAAATCTTCAATGGTATGAAGATTTTCAAATAATGGTGTTCCCCAATCTTGAGCCACCTATTGTTATGATTGTTGGGCCTTCCCACTGATAACTTGAGAATGAAGATAAACCCCATTTTTTCCTTTTTACCTTACAAGCTCCGCTCTATAGCAGACATATGTAAATACTAATACAAGGCCTCTAGCCCCCCAAATATAATGTAATTTTTTGGCTCTTAAGAATATAATATATGTCTTTTCAGAAATCTTAGCCCATTTACAATATTTTCTTCTATTTTCTGCATTATTGTTGTTATTACGAAGCACTAAGAAAATCCAAAACTTAAAGCAGGAAAAAATTAATTACATATCTATAATTTACATGGCCTTCACACAAGAAAAATTAATAAAATATTTTAAGATATATTCCATTAACTCGAATACTAAAGGCATTACCTTCTTCATCTTTCAACTCAAAAGAGTTGAATTGTTTGCACTGGGTAATTTTGAAAGGTCCTCCTCAGAGGTTGTCGAACTTTTTGTGATGGTCGAGCTTTGCTCCACACTCATTGAACTTGAGCACCAAATCTCCGCATTATAACCTTTGATCTGACACTCTTTTGTCAAACCATTTCCTTACCACCTGTTGGCGGTTATGCATCGCCTCAAGGGAATGCTCTCTTTTTTCTTGAACCTCGAGTAACTTGGAAAACCTCACCTCCATTGCTCTGCTCTATTCAATTTCCAGAGGTTTAAGAAACTGTAAGGCAAGAATTTTCGTGGCAATAGGAAACAATACCTCCTTTCCATACACCATCTCATAGGGGGATGTCATTAGTATTTTCTTGGTGATTCGGTCTACCCATAGTGTTGTTCGGAGGTTCCTATGCCATTCTTTTTGATGTTCCAAGCCTATTTTCTTTAGTAGCCTGATGACTTTTTTGTTAGTAGAATTTGCGAGGCCATTCCCCTAGGGATAATAATTAGAAGAGGTTTTAAGGAAAACCCCATACTTCAATGCGAACTGGCTCATCTTTGAGCCGAGGAAGGCTTTAGCATTGTCAAAAATGATTGTTTTAGGCGGGCCGAATCTGGTTACTAACTCCTCTAAGAAATTAACAATCTCTACCTTTGTAGCATTTTTTAATGGCACTGTCTCTGCCCACCTGGTGAAGTAATCTATAGCTGTCAATATCCACTTATGTCCGGTTGAAGAGAAAGGGCTAATCATCCCAATGAAATCTAAGCCCCATTGAGAAAAAGGTTCTTCTACTACTATAGGCCTTAATGGCATAGTAGCATTCTTTCTCTTCCCAACGTGAAATTGACATTCATTGCAAGACCTAATTAGTAGGAATATGTCATTAAAAAGCATTGGCCAAAAATAACCAGCACATATAACTTTAATTGTTGTGGTCCTTGTGGAAAAATTTCCTCCAGCCGGGCTATTGTGTTATTGATCTAATATTTTCTTGGCTTGCTCCTTGTTTACATAACTTAGCAGGACACCATTAAAATTTCTTTTAAATAGGACACCCTCCAGGAGAACATAATTACTATTTTGTAAATGATAGAAATGCCTTTTGAAAGGGTAGATTGATCAGATACCTTCCTATCTACATAAAGTTTATTCTATCTTCTAGCCAGTCACCCTGAGAATTTTCTTGGTTCAAAAACATAGGTTCCGGAGCCTCAAGTTTTGTCACTATTTCACTGTTTTCCATGAGATATTCACACAATCCCTTTCCTTTGACAGTCTTGATAGGTCTAACTTCAATATCATATTCTAGGATCTTGGTGATCCAATTAGCTCTTTTCTTTGTGATTTATCCCCATGATATACTCCCACACACTAGGATGTGGTACGCATACAATCACCTTGTTATATGATATCAAATGTCAGAACTTCTTAAGCCCTTTAACAATGGCAAAGGCCTGATTTTCTACAAAGTTGTACTTTATTTCGTACTCTTTTAAGGTTCATGAATAGAAAGCAACAGGAGACTCCCTTTTCTCTTCATCATTCTTTTGCATAAGCACCATGGCAATACTATTGCCACCACCAAAAACATACATAATAAAAAATTTTGATAGGTCGGGGTTTACCAACACAAGAGCAGAGGAAATAGCCTCATTTATAAGCTCGAAAGCTTTTCTGGCTTCTGTTGTCCATTTGAAAATCTGATCCTTCTTTAGCATTAAGGTAATAGGTCGAACAACACCTGCAAAATCTGCAATGAATCGGCTGATGAAGTTGACCTTACCGAGGAAAGACAGCACACCCATCTTGTTGACAGGTAACAAAAGCTCCCAAATTGCATCAACTCTTTCTGAATCAATGGAAATGCCTTCCTTAGAGACAACATATCCCAATAGCTTCCCCTAGGGAACTCCGAACACACATTTCTTTAGGTTTAAAGAAATCCCAAATTCCTGGCACTTCTGGAAAACAAGATCCAAATGATCAAAGTGATCATCAGCAGATTTTGAAAATACTGTCAAATCATCTAGGTAAATGAGTATAATATTGTGGATCAAATCCTTAAAAGCAATGTCCATGGCTCTCTGAAAACTGGCAGTGGCGTTTGAGAGCCCAAAATTCATCTTAGCATATGCATAAGTCCCCCACTTCATGGTGAACATTGTCTTGTGTTGGTCCTCCTCCTTTACTCGAATCTGGTTGTAGCCTGAAAAACCATCCAACATTGAAAAAATTTCAGAGCCAGCTATAGTTTACAGAAGTACCTCCATTGAAGTCAGGAGGTAATGATCTTTCAAAGATGCTCTATTCAAATCTTGGAAGTATACACATCGGAATATGTCCCCATTTTTCTTCCGGATTGGCACCAAGTTTGACACCCAGGTGTTGTGTTTCATTGGGAACACTATTCGAGATGCGATCAACTTATTTAACTCCTGTGACATGAGAGACTCTATCTCTGGGTTCACGGGTCTCTACCTTTGACAAACTGGCTTGGCCCCTTCCAACAACTCAATTGTATGCTCGATGATCCTAGGATCATATCCTTTAAGATCATCATATGACCAAGAAACTACGCTTGGGTATTCCTCACATAAATGCCTTAGTCTGTCCTTATTCTTCTAAGAAAATTATTTTCTGACCTTGATATTTTTGTCTTCCCTGATATGCAAATCAGTGTAATCGCCTTTTTCAGCCACAAGCTTCCTTTTGTCTCTCATCACATCATCAAGATCAAACAGGCTCTCCAGAGTGACTACCCCCTCAGAAGCTTATTGGATTTCAACTGGATAATTTGATCCCCATAAGCTTCGGCGATCTTCAGTTGTAGTTGATCAGTGAATTTTCCAGATGACTGGAGGAATGATGCAATATGAGAATTTCTATCAAATAGTTGCCAATCTTGATTGTTATCTGGAACAACGGGTCCTACAATTACCTTCACTGCATGCTTATTTCTCAATAATTCAGAGGCCGGCTTGAATTCAGCCCTGATAGTCACCATTGTGTCAGCTTTGGAATTCATCTCCCTTGGAATAGCTTGAATATTGAATGCCTCAAAGTTGTCAATTAGATCCTAGACTCTATGTCGATAAGATCTCATATCGATATTCTTTGCAGCAGAAGTTCCATGAATTTGGTTGACCACCAGCTCCGAATCTCCGAGCACACTTATATGCTTTGCACCCATTTGTTCTGTGAGGCTTAAACCATGGACAAGACCCTCATATTCTGCTTCATTGTTTGAACACAAAAACTGGAAGCGATATGACATCAAGGTCTTTTCCTCGGAAGGGGATATCAAACAAATTCCTGCTCCAGCTCCTACTTTGCATCTTGCGCCATCGAAATAAAAATTCCATATTTCTGAAGATTGTTCACCTCCAGGCTCCTTAGTAACTTTGGGCATAATCTGCCCCTCTTCATGTATAACATAGGTTCCGAGTCCAGTTGCATGGTAATTCCTGAAAGGGTCTGTATCAATAAACTCTTTTAAAAGAATTTCCTCATCTTCTGTCTGGGAGCTAGTAGCCTCCTCTTCTTCCAAAAATTCTACATTGAACCTTTCTTCCTGAGAGATTGAAGTGTGGATTGCTTCAAATTTGAGCAAGGCCTCATCAGCAACATGTTTAGAATGCAAAGTTTCCGACAATAGTTTCATCTTGGCTCCATGTTTGGTCCTCAGAATTAGGTGCGCCCAGTCCAGTGTTAGATATCCTCTGACATTTGCTGTGAATTCCCAGGATAAACAAATCCCAAATAGAGGAGGACTATCAATGAGTATATTATCCTAATTTATAGTGATACTAGGGCAAGTGAACAAAGTCATAGTTAATCCCTTGATTATCCCAATGGTATCAACCTTATTTCCATCTAGCTGCATGAATCCCTTGTTCAGAGGCTTATATTTTAAACCCAAAGCATCAACTACTTGCTTTGGCATGACAGTTGTGCTAGCACTAGAGTCGATCATACAATTATGTAACAAATTGTCACCAATAATAAGTGTTAGAAAGAAAGGCTTAGGTTTAAGCTTACTTTCCTTTCTGGACCTAAGCTTTTCCTCTGGCTGAATTATCAGCACTTTATCCAAGTCGGGCCTGGATACTTTCTCCTCATTAGATTGAGTAGGAATCTTTGCATCCTCTTCTCCTAACAAAGCCTTTTGTAATAGTACCTTCTACTCTGGAATATCCAGGACGTCCCACAAAGAAGCATTGGCAAATGACTTCTTCAGTTGTTCCACCACGTTGAACTGTGCTTTTGACTAGTGAGTCGCAATTGCTTGCTCTATAGGTTTTTCAGTCAACATTGGCTTTGCAACCGGTTCATCCGGCTATTTGGCAATAGAAGGTGTGATCGATGGATCCTTCACCTTTGATGGAAGTGGACTCAGAGAGCTAAGAATAGCCACCTTAGACTATGGTGGGATTGGTAATCAGCCTGCCACTAGGCTAGGCGCTAGTTGTGATGAAGCATTGGTAGGCAAGGCTGAGAACTCTCTGGTGAATCTACGCTTTGAACACATGTTGTAGTCTGATTGCACTTGGGGCACTTGATCCATTGGGATGGCATTCAGAAATGTTGACTCTTCTTCTTCCATCCAAGAAAAGAGAGCCTGGTTTGGAACAATGTCTGATTCCTGCTGAATGGACATCCCTTGCATTTGAGCGGCAAGGACAACATTGTCCATCTACTGAGAGGTGTATGATTGGTTACCGGGATTCGATGTGCCACTTTGGTTACATTGGTCCACGATCTTTTGTTGCAAGTTTCCCCATAGACAATTTCTTGGCATGTGTGCATCATTGCAAGGAAATCACCATGAATTGACATCTTTAGCTAAGTTATTTGTCTAGCCACCAACTCCTTATTCAAACTAGGATGGATGGCCTACATCGGCAGGGTTATTGGAACTATTTGGTTACTTGGTTGAGCCAAGGTATTTCAACGTGACCTATCCTACCATTGATTTGATTTGTACGGAGCTTTTCCACAATGGTAACTCTGGTAAGACGGCTTCTGATAACTATATTATTGTCGCTTCATATTAGTTAACTCATTAGTCATGGCTCACATTTATTCTCTCATCTCATTCATCTCGGCAACCAAGGGATTAGGCATAGGAGCTACTATTGGGGCTGCCATTGGAGCTGTGCTCGGAGCATTTCCGAGATAAACATACATAGACTGGGGGGAGCCGTAGGCGCACTAGTGGAAGGAACTTTGGCCTCTATAGCATTGCATTCTAGAAACAATGACATTATCAGTCTCAGTGCCAAATTTTCGGTAGTGATTAGGTTATTTTCCATAGTGACAACCAAGGCATAAGTATTGGGTAGATTCTCTCCACCAAGAGCTTGTAACATCATGGAGATGTTGACATTGATCAATTTTAGGTAGAACATAAATGCCAAATTCGGAGGTGGTAGACTGCCAATAGGCACTCTTTGCCAGGTCGAATGGAACCTCGCATTGAAATCGGGTAGAGCTTCATGAGGGGCTCACTTTATATTTTCCAGTTGATGGTATAGTGATGATCTATCGCCAGCATTGGAGAAACGTTCATAAAATGGAGTTTTGAGCTAGTCCCAAGTTGCAATAGTACTAGCCTCAAGAGTCTGGTACTAGTTCAACACCTTTGCTCAGAAGGAGGTGGTGAGCAACCTAAGAGCTACATTTTTGTTTGATATGTCATGCACCAGACATACATCTATCACATCTTGCAGATGCTCTGTTGGTGTCTTTGACTCATCCCCGGAATACTTAGGGATAGCTTTTAGCGTAGAAGCATACTGCAGGAGGCACAAGTGCAACTAAAGGGCTATTGGAGTCCTAGGCTACATAATTTCTAGCAGCCATAGGTACAAGCGGAGCAGGTGATGGTGGTGGAGTGGGTGATAGAGGAGATAAAGGAGGTGAAGGGTTCCCTCGGCGGCCTCTTGTGTGCATAGAAACTAATGGTGGTACCAGTTGGCTAGGGACTCTTGCAGTCTGTGACCTTGTTACAGGTCGATGGCTCATACACACCTATATAAAAAAAAAGGCAAATGTGCTAGTACGTGGTCCCACCGGGCGTGCAAGAAAAAGAACTATTGACGCAAAAATTTGCATGTAGCAGTAGTCTCATGGGAAACTTAGCTAATGGGGGACGTTGTGTGCTAGCTAAGTGACCTTTGGGGTTTTACCGAAGCCAACTCTTTGCTTAGTGGAGGAGTAAAAGGTGAGGAAGATAGGAGGAATGAAAAAATTTACACTACAAGTGATGTGCCAAAGGCTTAGACAAATTTACCAGAGAACAATGCAGAATACAAAGGCCCGAACCACTAAATTGTTGTTAATTAAACTCATTTTCTCAAAAGAACTTGAAACATAAGAGTACCTTCTATTTTGCATAACATAATTTTAGCTAACACAGAAGAGTTGAAGTGAAACATGGTCTGTATTTATTGAGTTATGAAAATTACAGAAAGCTAAAGAACAGACATTCATCCAATAAAAGAAGATAGCGGCACAAACGAATAGTCTCATTAAATGAATAAACAAAAAGAAAGGCCAAAACTATTTGGCACAGTCTCGAGTCTTTAAAATTCAATAAAGCTATTACAAAGGCCTTCTTCCTAGTGCTCAAGAGTTTTTTCCAACTTAAGCAACAAGTAATTAAAAATAAACATGGTTGTATTATAGGCCAGCCCACCGCCTGAAAGCGCACCAAGAGAAAAGAAAATGTGAGCAAAGATCGATGGCTCAAATCACCTCAAGCCGCCACAACGAACGTCAATCAGCTAGGAGCATGCCAGGGAAGCCACAACATGGAATGGAAAAACATGCAACAACAGGTGAGAACACATGGTGCCATAGTAGGAAACACGACAGGGAGCGGGGACAAAAGGGTCTAACAACAATTCCAAGGTAGCTGGTGCAACAACAACCACCACGTGTTGCTCAGATGGAAGCCAATAGAAATTCAAAGAAATTCCTGGTGAAAAGCTCTGAGAGGGAGCCATGTGGAGCACTCTGAGCAAGATAAAGTATAAGGCAGGCCCAGCTTGGAAAGCAGATAGAGAAAGCCATGCAACACGTAGATAGAGACTGGCAAAAAATGAAGCGATGTGAAAAGCAGAAAGCTTCGTGAGGCAGCCACGTGGAGCGCTCTGAGGGTAGTGAGCATTTGTAAAGGAAGGTGCAGCCACAAAGGTAAAAATAAAACTGCAAAGGCTTTGGCAGGTTTTTGTTGAACAGGTTCTTAAGGATGTCTTCTTTCTAGTGCGGTCTGCCCAAAGAGAAAATTTGAGCTGGGTATGCCAATCTTTGGGATTCTTTTCTAGTAGTTTTTTAATGACTGTTAGTAGGTTTTTATTCGAAGACTCAGCCAAACCATTCCCCTATGGATAGTAATTGGATGCAAATTTTATGGAAATTCCATTTTCATAAGCCCAGTTAGAAAACTTTAATGATGAAAATGCAGAACCATTGTCACAAACTACAGCTAACGGACAACCAAAGCAATTAATAATAATTGATTCCATGAAATTGATTACTACTTCATAAGTGCATTTTTTGCAAGCAAGAGATTTGGTCCACCTAGTAAAATAATTATTTATGGTAAGAATATACCTATGGCCTATGGATGAAGATGGGTTGATTGGACTAGTGAAGTCCATTCCCCATTGTGCAAATGGTTTTACCTCTATGACATTTCGGAGTGGAAGAGTTGCACATCTCTCCCTGCTTGCTGAATTTTGACACACATGGCAAGTTCTCATGTGGTGATGTGTATCCTTGAACAAGGTAGGCCAATAATATCCTGCCCTCATAATCTGATTTATAGTGGAAGGTTTTGAACCATGGCTTGTGCCATATTTATTATCAAATTCAGTGATCACTCTCCCTAGCTCTTCCTTCCCTAGGCATCTCAAGTAGACACCTTCATTATTTCTCTTGTATAGAAAAACTCCCTTCATCATAAAACTATCACTCTTCAAACGTAGAGATCTCCTTTGTACTAAATTAAGGTGTTTGGGAAATTGTTGATTCAAAAGATAGTAGATAATATCATCATACCAGTCCCCTGGAGAAACATCCTCAAGATTATAATGCTGAGCTACAAGGTCATAACCTATTTCTGTCATTGTCTTGGTCAATCCCTACCCTCTTACCAACTTCATGGGTTGAATTTCAATATCATATTCTTGTAACATATTCACCCACTTGGCTCTACATTCACCCAACACATTTTGCATCAGCAACAACTTGACTGCAGGATTAGGGATATAGCAAAGATATTGTTTCTTAGTATATAGTGCCTAAAATTCTTCATAGTTTGGATCAGGACATAATCCTACTTTTCAACATTAGGATACCTCAGTTTAGCATCCTTCAAAGGTGCACTCATGAATGATATGGGATGTTCATTTCCTTGATCAAACTTTTGTGTCAACAAGCCCGGACATGAGTGATCAAAAGAAAATGAATAAATGTGGAATGGCTTAGCATAATCAGGACTTACCAATTAGGGGCCTCAACAATAGCTCTCTTGAATTCTGTAAATGCTCCCTTAGCCTTTGTATTACATTCAACCTTCACTTCTTGCTTCAACATGGCATTCAATGGCTTGATTATTTCTGCAAATCCAGTGATAAATTTTCTAAAAAAGTTAATCTTAATAAAGAATGACTTCATTTATTTCTTGCTTTTAAGGGGTTGAATTTTTCAGTATGGCCTCCACTCATTAAGGATCAATGGCAATACCTTGTTCTGAAATAACATGTCCTAATGGCTTTCCCTCAGTGACTCCAAAGATGCACTTCTTTGGATTAAGTGAAATACCAAATTCCCTGCACTTCTAAAATACTTTGCATAAATTTACAACATGATCACTTCTTCTCTTGGAAAATACTGTCAAATCATCCATGTAGATGATTATGCACTTACCAATGATGTCCCTGAAGGCAATATCCATATATCTTTGGAATTTCAATCCGATATTGATTAATCCAAAGGGCATTCTTTGGTAAGAAAAGGTTCCCCATTTTTTAGTGAAGGCAGTCTTGTGCCTATCTTCATATTGGACCATGATCTAATTGTATCCTGAGTACCCATCCAGAAAGGACATCATCTAAGATCTATTGACAACTTGAAGCACCTCATCCAGTGAAGGGATTGGATAATTATCCTTTTTTGATGATCTGTTTAGGTTCCAAAAATCAACACATAGTCTAATTTCTCCAATTTTCTTCCTGACTAGAACCATATTTGTGACCCATGTTGAATGTCTTACTAGAAATATGATTTGTGTAGAGAGTAGCTTTTGTACTTCCTTCCAAATAATGGGCTATAGCAAAGCATTAATTGGTCATTTTCTTTTCCTAAATGGCTTAACATTTGGCTTAAGGGGAATAGTATGTGTAATGATGGAATTGTCATATGTCCTCAAGTCATCATAACTCCAGGCTATCATATCCTAATATGTGTGTGTAGACATGGAAAATGTACAAATCATCCCTCTAAATCATACTCTCAGTTTTTCATCACCTTTTGTCTGTTAATTAAATAAATCATTATTTATTTGATTAAGTCTTTCTCCTCCATTGATTAAATTAATCGATTTAATTTAATTAACCTTATATTTTAATCCTGATTACTAGAAACATTTCCTTCTAAATCATACTCTCAGTTTTTCATCACCTTTTGTCTCTTAATTAAATAAATCATTATTTATTTCATTAAGTCTTTCTCCTCCATTGATTAAATTAATAGATTTAATTTAATTAACCTTATATTTTTGTTTAATTAAATAAATCATTTTATTTGATTAAAGTCTATAAAGTCCTCTTAGTAAATTAAATAAATTAAATCTTATTTGATTTAATCTAACATCTTTCCACTTAGTTAAATAAATCTGAATCATTTATTTAATTAATCATTTCATCTCAATTTTGATTTAAATCAATTCATCAATTTAAGACAAAATTGTCAAATAATCTAATCCCTCATTAAATTAATCAAAATCTTGATTAAGTTAATCCCTATCACTAAAATTTTCTAGAGAATGCAACTTGCACATGAAAATAGATTTAATTCATTTATTAAATCTCTATTTTCCCTCACATGGAATCAAAAAGGAATATTCCCTCAAGTTTGAATTCAAAAAGTCCAAGTGGAGGGGTACTTCCAACAAAGAATTCACTCCTCTTACATATGCTTGTGCATTGAACCAAGTGGAATTTATTTCATTCCTTTTTCCCTCTCACATGTCATTTCGTCAATTTCAAATTACACTTAATTGCATTTATTAGCACTTTGGCCAAGATGTGCACAACCATCAACCATTCACATAGTGACAAATGGCATTTGGCTATTGGGTGAAATTTAGTCCCAAATTGCCCAAATCTTGCCCTTTCTTCCAAATTCAAATCTATATATTGGAGGCTTCTCTCCTCATTCAACATCCACAATCTCATGCAAAGTTACTCTCTTGACATTGAGAGTTAATTTTATGCACATCACTCCACATACTCATCATTTCACAATTTCATAGCTAGGTTATGCTCAAATATTATGGAGGAGATTTGATCAATCTAAAATCATCAACATTGCAATTTAGGAGTTGGGAAAGGGCCAATTTCAACATTTCAATTGACACCAATTCCCCCAAGGGATCACTAGTTTGCTCACTTTATTAGAATTTACTTTCATTTATTTAGTTTGTTCTTCATTTTCCTAGTTTAAGTTTGAGTAGGTGGATTTCATGGGGAATCCTTCATTCTTGTTTTCATTTAATCTAACATCTTGATTTGTTTGTTGTTCTTGTGAAATTGTAGGTTTAGGGGTTCACATTTTGGTGCTAGAAGGAGGGCTTGAGCAATTTTCAATCACATTTTAAAAAAAAATCATGGTTTATACGTTTTGTTTTGCAGGTTATAGGTCCACGGCTCTAAATTGAGCCGCATTTGCAAGCATAATGCTATATTGTATAGTATCTTTTCCAAACTCCACCGCATCTATTTTCCGCTCCTAGTATTTAAAATTGTAAACTCTATCGTGGATCCACAATTTCAAACTTCATCGCACCCAGTCCCATGGCACTGTATTATGCCGCATTTGAAGGTGCGACACTATATTGCACCGTTGTTTTTCAAAACTATGCAGCACCCCCATTCCCACTCAAAAATTTCAAATTTGGCCAAGTTTGCGGTGGATTTTAATTACAAACTATGTCGCTTGCAAAACTTCACCACACCCGTGGTCTCTATTTCTGTAGAGTGCCACACCAAGTCAAACACACGATGCTATATAGTGTTGCATCTGTTCCAAACTGCGCTACACCGACTAACTCCACCACGGAAAACAAATAGATTTTAAATTTTAACATGTGCTTTTTGAATTTTTAGATTTTCTAACTATTAACCTATTTGTTGTTTTTGTGCTCTCTGGTTTATGTCAGTTTGTAGGTTGGAACAAGGGAGAAATAAAAATAGGAGGTTCATCATGCACAAAGTGTTTTTAAAAACTATAGTGTTGTTTAACACTTTTTAAAGGATTTTTTATTTTTTATTTAGAAGGAATCTGATTACTTTCATGCCTTAGAAACACTAAATTTTCCTTTGGGTTTTACAAAGGAAAAATAAATTTATTTTTTCAAAAGTTTGCAAAAAGGATAAAAAGAACCTTAGAAACAATCTACTAGATTTAGTTTAAGGTTTACAAATTGAACGAGGAAAACTCTCACACTTCAAAGTTGGTTCTTTAAAAAGAACTCATTTTCTGCTTTGAGAATTAAAATGAACATGTGTATTTTATGTTTTGTAATCCTTTTCACAAAGTAATATCATTTAAAAGGTGTATGATCTTCTCTCGTGCCTCATGGCGATCTTGAGAATCAAAAGTCTTTTTGTGATATTATGTTGTCAACAAAATTATCTCCACACTTCATTTTTGGGTTTAAAATTGAACAAAACATCTTGCGAGTGTGAGTAGGCTTATTGTGTGTGTTCTCCCTTTGTTTCTAAACAAAGGTTGTTTGAACTACGAATGTTTTTACTCTCTTTTGTTTATCTTAGCGGGCCTTCCTTGTGGGAAAAAGTACTCACCCATGGGAATGACCCAATCGATAACACACTAAGGACAAGTGTATTTCTAGCTAGGATATACAAGTGGCCAGTACTTGAACAGAAGCTAGTATCACGCGGTTGGATCCAATGAAAAGGGAAACAATGGTCTCTCACCGCATGGGTCAATCTCCACGAATAGAAAGTCTGAATTAAAACCCTTGTTTAGAAGGCCAAATCCTTATCTATTTTGTTGGTGCAAAAGGTCATGTCCTTTCAAGCCACCCCACATTATGCATGTGGTTTTGTTGTAGAGATGAAAAGTATTCCACGGGAGATTCATGGGTATTGATGCTTGGCTGACCCGAGAAGTGTGTCCACTATAAAGGGGAGCCTGTATGGGCAAGCATCTAGTCATCTGCATAGAATATGCATAGTTGGATTCGTCCAAGTGGGAACCCAACAAAATATTGTCTCTTAATCCTAGGGTTGTACATGTGCTTGGAAATGAAAAGTACATTGCTTGGTCCTCAAAAACAATAGAAAAAAAAACATTCACAAAGAGCTCCAAATTTCAAACCCCTTGGAAGAAACAAATATCCTTTGGAAAATTTAAGTACTCTTGCTTTCCCTAGGGATCATATCTTAGAGGTTTCTAAGTTCTTGGATTTTATCATCATTTTTTTTCACTAAGGTAAACCTAAGAATTTTTTTCCCTAATTTCGTTGATTTCCACATAATGGACCTTGTGAGATGAAAAGAAATTGGGACATTAGACATGCAGTTTGAAAAATAACCAAGAATGTTCTTTTGGTATAAGGAATTCACTAAGGAAAGATAAAAGACAAATTTGACCTCACATGTGTTATCTCAAATGATTTCCCAAAAATTCAAAATCTCAAAACCAAGATTCAAAATGATTAGTCTAAAAGCCCACAAACAACATCTTGAAATGCTCCTTGAAGTCAGAGAAAGACTACTATACAATTTCTATAAGAAGGCTTCAAGAAACAACCCAAGTTTGTATGCATTCTATTATCAACAAAATCTTGAGCTTTTTGAAAGGTTTTCTTTCCTCACATAGGAAGTATAGGATGTTCTTCAATACCGAGGTTTTGTAAAAAAGAATTGTGTCTAGGTCAAAGTCTAGGATCAAATTCTTCACTCTCATCCATCTCTCCATCAATCAAATCTCATCCAATCAACAAAATTTTGAGAACTTTAGAAAAATCATTCATGATAAACTTAAATGCTAAATCAGCATCACTCTATCTTGGCTTAATACACCTAGCTAAATAGTCAAAACTCTTGAACAAATTTTCCTCTAGGATAACACAACTTCCTGAGGTCTACTAGTTAATGATCACCTTGGTTGGCTTACCACACTTAGCCAATCCATCCTCTTATGTGAGTTTTCCCCAGGAAAACACAACTTTCTAGGGTTTACAAGCTCACTACCATCTTGTTTGACTTAATACACCTAATCAAACTATCACAATCAAATCCAAGCCCTAAAGTTTAGCATTACCCCTAAAAATTTCTTTAAAAGTTTCAATCATTCACTTCATCCATTTTATCTCATCATCATCACCACCCTCTTTGATCCTTTTCTTTCCCTAGTTCTTCTCTTTTGGGCCTAAATATTAAGATCAAACGATCCCTATTTTTATGGTCCAAACAAGATCACAACACAAGAGGAACATGGAAAACATCAACAAAATATCAACTTCCAGTGACTTGGGTCAAGTAACCACCGAAGTAAACCTTGCAAGATCAAGCAATCCCCCAAGTAGCTCTTCTCTACCATCGCAAAATCCTCAAGAGGAAAGCTATGAAGAGGACATCACAAATGAGGACATGGGGATGACACAATAAAAAATGCTAGAAATGGCTCAAAATCTAGACAATCATAAAATTTTCAATGTCATGTTTAAATACTTATGCACATTAACGCAAGGAGGGATCCAAATCCCTTCTGACCTTGACATAGACATTAGTATGGATAGGCCTCTTAAAAATACATCCCCAATATCAACTCCGAATATCACTCAAGAAATGCCTCAAACCATATCGAAAATCACACCAATCTCACCAATTGTGAACAAGGGAACTGCAATGTTTCATGAGTTACAACAACATTGCCTTGTAAACAACAAAGAGGTAAATTTTAGAACCACACCTAAAAAATCTGTCCCGATGAATCCATCACACCCATATGTCTCACTCACTTTCCGTAATCCCACAAATTTATCCACGTTTCATGCAACAAAAACCTACCCGTTAAACATACAAACTTCTCTACCACAAGGAGAATATAGTTTGTTTTAAACAATAGGAGTCACTAACTCATTCTTTATCTAGGGGAACTTAACACCCTTTCCTCCATTACCACTCACATCCACATCACCTATTGTATTGGGTCTTCACCCCCTACCCACATCTAGTTTCTCAAATCCTAGCAATCTGAGCATCACATCGAATCCTCTCCTTTTGCAAGCAGCATCACAACAACAAGTGGAAACCACTCAAGCCAACACAACCAATACATCATTCAAGCCTCAAATCTCTCAATTCATACCTTCTCAAGGACCGAGCATCTCAACCACACCTCCAATGACCCAAAAAATGACCACCAACACAACCCTTTTGCCCGTCACAATAGTTGGCACCATTCCCAATCCACCACCAATCCCACCAAAAGCTAATGTGATGAATCCATCCACCACCCTGATAAAAACCATCTAGAAAGCCAATCATCAGAGGGTACTAAAACAAAACCAACAAGTTGCTCAGCAAGCACAAGCACAACTCGCTTCCCAACAAGATGCACAAGCCCAACAAGCTACACAAGCTGCACAAGTAGATAAAGCAACCTAGTAGGAAAAAGCTCAAGCCCAAGCCCAGCACCAGGCTCAAGAGGTGCAAGCACAATAATGAGCACAACTACAAGTGATTCATCAACAAGCATACCAACAAGCCCTACAAGACTTTCAGGCACAACAACAAGCCAAAGAAAAAGCTTTATTGGCACAATAGCAGCTCGACCAACAACAAGATTTATTAGCGCAATAGTAGCTCAACCAACAACAAGCTTTGTTGGTGCAACAACTCAACCAACAACAAGATTTGTTGGCACAATAGTAACTAGACCAACAATAGGCTTTATGGGAACAACAATAGATGGACCAACAACAAGCTTTATTGTTACAACAGAAGCAAGATCAACAACAAGCATTGTTGACACAGATGCTGGCATATCAGTAGGCCTTGAATGCACAATAGATCTTGCAGCAAACTCCCACTAGTACTCCTCCCACCAATCAAACACCCCAAACACCTCAAAACACATTCATCCCACCTCCCGATCCACACAAATATTTTGCAATGTAAATCAAACTATGCTCCCAACAGGTGTTGGACCTCGAAGCAAGAAAAATGACCAGAACACTATGAAAATTGTGTCCCTATCCATTCAACAAAGATCTCACAATGATATCATTCCCAAAGGGAATTGAAATCCCCAGATTTGATAAATATAATGGAACGGGAAACCCTAAATATCACATCAGGGAATTTTAGGTGCATTGCATGGAGGTTGCATACAAGGACACATATCTAATGTGACTTTCCCCACGAAGTTTGAATGGTCCTACCATTGAATGGTTTTCTCACCTACCCACAGGCATTAAAACATTCTAGGAAATTGTGGAATAATTCCTTAAAAATTATGCCTTCAACATGGGTTTAAATGTTAGTTTGGAAGAACTATCAATGCTCAAACAAAGAAAAGGAGAGCTATTCACATACTTCTTGTAAATATGGAAATCCAAGGACAATCAGAGCAAGTGGACCATGCCAGAAGAACAAAAAATTTGCATGATTATATCCAATCTAGATGAAAACTTGGCATTCTACTTAAAAATGTAATACATCACATCATATGATCAATTGATCCCAAAGGTTCTCAACATTGAAAGAGCCCTTACTGCATGAGGAGGCACATCAACATTTACTCTACCATAGGATAACCACTCGTCTAACAATTATAATGATAAACCTTGAATGTGGTCAAGGAACAAAAATATCACAAACGACGATGTGGTCAATGCTAAAGTGGTCATAAATTCTCCCAAACTGAACATCCAAACCCATCACTAGCCATAGAATCACAATTGCAATAATTTACAAACTAATGCAGTAGTAGTAGAACAACAACCACTTCCCACCAACCAAATCAATAACTTGGGCAATCAAGGAGGACCACCAGCCTGAGACAAATACCCTCCCAAGTGAAAGTTCATGGCTCTTGGGGAATCCATTGAGTCCATAATGAAGAAATTGGTCAAAGAAAACCTAATCAAAGTCTCCAACTCTGAGAAATATGCAAAACCCATGACCAAACCGCCATGGTACAATGAAAACCTCCTTTGTGATTTTCGCAAGATCAAGGGATATACGACCGCAAATTGTATGAGGCTAAAGAATATCATCTAAGACCTTATCGAGGAAAAGATCATAAATTTTGAACAACCCACTAGAAACCATGACCTTAAGATATACACAAATCCGATGCCAAATCATAAACAAGGAAATAGTCAGGGAAACAACAAAGGAAAACAAAAATATGCTAGTGCTAATCTAGTTTATGAAGAGATAGTCGCATGTGTCGATGAAATGGTCATGGTCATTAATGTCAAGGGTGCCAACACCAACTGTGGAGTCACCACACATGGCACAAAGGTCACCATTGCAGGGGCACCACAACCATCTAAGACCCCTAGTTCAAATAAAAAAGTCATCCCCTATGACTATAGTGTCATCAACTAGCTGAAGAGAACTCCTGCACAGATCTCCATCATGGAACTATTAAAAATTTCCATTGATGAAGAATTAGCAACATCCACTATCTCCACCACTCTTGACACAAAACAGTTTCATGCTATGGTTGCTAATATCATCACCCTAAATCTCCTTACTTTCTTTGATCAATATTTCCCTCCCCATCCATCTTATAATCGCGCACTTCACCTAAAAGTGTTGGTCCACAAAAATAAAGTTAAAAGGGTCCTAGTGGATGGAGTTGTAGGCCTTAACATTTTCCCTCTCAAACTTATGAAGAACTTGGGATTCACTGAGGATTCCATTAACAAGAACAAGAGAATCACTATAAGATCATATGATGACCAACAAAGAGTGTCTTAGGGAGCTATTAAAATCCCAATCCAAGTGGGAACAACAACCATGGAGACTACCTATGAGGTCCTTGACCCTGACCTACCATATAAAATCCTCCTAGGATGTCCATGGATCCACATAATGAAATCATTGGCCTCAACATATCATCAATGCATCAAATTCTTGTACCAAAATGAGGAAGTCACTATACACGGGGATCCCGAATCCTTCGCCTACTGCAAAAACTTGGAAACCAAGTTTTATAAAATCCCCCAAGTGCTGAAAAATTATGAAGGCCCATCCACAACATACATCGACCTAGCTAAAATCCCCTCCACTTCTGTGACTGAGACACCCACCATCCCTGATATATCTGACATCAAACTCATGATCCAGGACAACAGATGCAGAGACTACAAAATGAAGAAGAGTTCATTTTTTGTAGGAGAGTTACCACAATCTCCTAGGTCACATGGGCAACCTTGATCAACTAAAACACCCATCTGCACCCTTATGGAAAAACCCTCTTGATTCCGCCATTGGGGATACCTAAGTTAGGAAAATGTTGATAAGGAAGATATTTCAAGCCCGATATACCATGATGCATAACTCACACCCACATTACCTATGGATGAAGCCAGCAGAGGACTATAAATAATGCTTGGCATGGGCTACAATAGAAACAAAAGCCTTGGAAGGAACACTGATGGACGGATGGAGCCCATCATTGTAGAAAGAAGAATGAGGAACCTTGACCTTGGATGTACTCCCCCAAGTATAATCATAGGTGGCAGAGGTACTCCTAGTAGGGCAATCAGGTCCCTTCCCCAAGAATCAACAACCACCCTTAGACCACCTGTATGCACAATTATCCCGCTTGACAACTTCACCTTTGACGTAACTGATGTTTGCGCTAGTAGTGACGATGATGATGCCATAGTAGGCCTTCCCTTGCTCTTTGAGGATTCCTCCTTACTAATTATTAGTGTCTCACCCGGTGAGTCAAAACAATCAACCCACATAATCAGTTTAGTATATCCTCAACTCATCAACCACAACCAACGAGGACCACCAATTCTAGACTCATTCAAAAATGATGAGTCTCTCTTGGAATTCATGGGACTAAGGGATACAGTTATGTGCAAGAATCACAAGGCAGGTTTCGATATCACATTAGACCTTCAAGTATATTATGGGGAGACGATTGAGTCCTTCAGTCACAAAAGAAAAAGAATGAGAATAAGATCAGATTTATTGATTGAAAACCACACTATTGTACTCTCGAACCAAAAAATAGTAAAAATAAAGGAAGAATCCAATGGTGAAAACCTCTCTAAGGTGCAGGAGGATGAAGGATTCAATCTCTCCCCTACTGCACTACATCAAGAAAAATCAACAGACCTGGTCGAGCAGTGTAATCCTGTCAACTTGGGAATGAAGACAACACCACAAGTCACTTTCTATGTTGAGTTGCTCTTGATAGAAGTTCAAGAACTACTAGCAGAATTTCTAAAAGAAAGGAAGGTAAATTTTGTATGGACCCATGCTAACATGCCAGGTCTAGATCCAGAAGTGGTGGTCCATCATTTGGCTATTTACCCTGGAGCAAAGCTGGTAAGACAAAAATTAAGAAAAATGCATCCCAAGATAGCCTTGCTAATCAAGGTGGAATTATGGAAGCTCCTGGATGTTGGATTCATACGCCCAATCAACTATCCATAATGGGTATCCAATATTGTACTAGTTTCAAAACAAAATGGGGGCATCTATATCTGCACAGAATTTGAAGACCTCAACAAAGCATGTCCTAAGGATGATTTTCCGCTACCTAACATTGATATGATAGTGGACATGATAGCTAGACATGAGATGCTATCACTAATGGATGGCTTCTCGGGGTATAACTAGATAATGATTGCAAAAGAAGACCAGCATAAGACACCATTTACATGTCCATAGGGCACCTACTGCTGGAATATGATGCCATTTGGGCTAAAAAATCCAGGGGCTGCATATCAGAGGGCCATGACACTAATCTTCCATGACATGATACACAAAACCATCAAATATTATGTGGATGACATATTGGAAAAATCAAAGAGGATACAAGACCACATAGCAACCCTAAGTGACATCTTTGACAAACTAGAGAAGTACAAGGTCAGGCTCAACCCCAAGAAATGTATCTTTGGGGTACAATCAGGTAAACTTTTGGGATACATAGTGTTGATGAGGGGAATAGAGGTGGATCCCGCAAAGGTTAAGGAAATCATTGATATGGGATCACTGAGGACACTAAAACAACTCAGAGGATTGCAAGGAAGACTCTAGTCCATTCAAAGGTTCATAGCACAATTGGCGAACAAACAAATTGCATATTCACATATACTCCACAAGGGAGTAGCATAAAAATGGGATGAAAAATATGATCAGGCATTTAGCAAAATCAAGTAATATATGCTCACACCACCAGTATTCATGCCACCCATTGCAAAAAAACCATTGATCTTATACATATCGGCAACAATAGTAGCTCTAGGTGCTCTTTTAGCTCAACACAATTAAATTGGGATAAAAAGGGCTATCTATTACATCAACAAAAAAATGGTTGGCCATGAGTTAAACTATTCATTTATTGAAAAATCCTACCTAGGAGTAGTGTTTGCATCACAAAAATTTTGACATTACATGCTGGCACACAAAATCAAACTCATCACCAAGATAGATCCCTTAAAGTATCTATTGTCAAAATCTATGCTCATAGGAAGGATGGCTAAGTGGGTCACGACACTATCAAAGTATGACATTGAATATTTGGAGTGAAAGGAAATCAAAGGACAAGTCATTGCAAACCAATTGGCAGAAGCTCCAATCCATGCAGAGAATCCACTTTTATTAGAATTTCCAGACGAGTCCATTTTTAGTCTCAACATAGCCGATCACTAGAAACTCTACTTTGATGGTTCCCACACACAACATGGATCAGGATCCGGTGTCTTCTTTATCACCCCATAGGGGGATTTCATACCAATATCCTACAAATTGGCATTCCCCTATACAAACAACATTGCAAAGTACGAGGCTTTCACCATAGGTCTCAAAATTGTGGCATAGTGGCGAATCATGGCATTAAAGGTATATGAGGATTCACAACTTATTATCAACCAAGTCAATGGTGAATACCAAACTAAGGATGATAAGCTCACACCATACAAGAAGCTAGTAGAAAGCATCAAAGAATCTTGTATTGATATCACCTTTGAGCAGATACTGAGGGCAAACAATAGAGTGGTTGATGCAATGGCAACAATTTGATCCTTGGTAGATATCCCTCACAATGTCTTGAAACATTGAATTCTTGATAGAAAAATTTCTCGTACCTAATTTCAAGGTACCAAAGTTGGAATATGCGTGTGAACTTGTTGGTCCTGGTGATCTTTGGTATCACAAAATTTACACCTACCTGAGAGTAGGAGTTATCCCAACCGATATTACCCCAAACCTCAAACAAACCTTTATCAAAAGGTATTTATGTTTTGTCATCTTATGGGAAACCCTCTTCCATAGAAGCATTGATGGAACCCTATTAGGTTGCTTAAAACTTGAGGAAGCCCTAACTAATCTGACTAAGGTACATAATGGCACTTTTGGTTCACACTCGAGTGGTATGACCTTGGCTAAGAAGTTACTAAGAACCGGGTACTACTGGCCAAAAATGGAAAGAGAGGCCCATGAATTCGTCAAAAGGTGTCTACAATGCTAAAAGCGTGGAGACATTCTTCATGCACCAACTTAGGAATTACATCCTATTATCACACCATGGCCCTTTTCACAAAGTGGGTCGAAGAAATTCCCATTACCTACATCACCGAAAAGAAGATATCCAAGTTCATCCTGAACTATCTCATTTGTTGATATGGTGTTCCCCAATCTATTATCTTTGATAATGGGACACATTTCAAAAATCAGGATATCTATGACTTGTGCAAAAAATTCAAAATCCAACATCGCTTTTCCACTCCATATTACCCACAAGGCAATGGCCAAGCAGAAGTTACCAACAAAATCATTCTAAAAATCCTTAAGAAAATAGTCAATGAATCTGGTCATGACTGGCATTTGCAATTAAATCTAGCCTTATGGGCTTATTGCACCAGCATGTGCATGCCAATAGGTGCCACCCCATTATCCTTGGTCTACGGATCAGAAGTCGTCCTCCCAATCGAGATCGAGCTCCCGTCATTAAGGATATCTTTGTAAAACCTCATCACAGATGAAGAATACAAGGTTACAAGACTGAATGAGCTAGAGCTTTTAGACGAATACTGCATGGATGCCCTCAACCATCTATAGGTCTATCAGAATTGCCTAAAACACAGCTACAACAAGAAGATATGGAAACACACCTTCCAAGTCGGTGACCTTGTGCTAAAAGAGAACCAAAAGAATGTTTCGAATCTCGGGAGAAAAGGAAATTTGAACCCAACTAGCTAGGACCTTTGGTCATCATAGCCAGCTATAAATTAGGAGCATATCAATTAGCAACACTAGAAGGCAAGCCTCTATAGGAGCCACTGAACAACTCCCATCTCAAAAAAAATTGTGCCAAAAAACTTGCAAGGTATAAAACCAAAAAAGATAGAAAAAATCAGAAAATGTCCTGAAAAAATGGTTGCCTTGATGAAAACCTAGCAAACAGGTGTCTTGGTGACAATAAAAAATTAAAATATACAAAAAAATCTTTAAAAAATTAATCAGAAAAAGGATGGAAAAGAGTAAAGAAAAAAATCATCATCTAGTGAAAACCACTTCGGCGGCGCTTTGGACAAGTACCTTGGTGAAAACCTAGAAAATAGACATCAAGTGTAAAAAATCACTCCTCATCCACCAAGATCTGTACGACTCACTCATCCATTCCATCACATTTCATTAAACCTCCATCTACCCATCCACTCACATCCATACCATAGCCTAAGTTGATGGCCATATCATATTCCATCATAGTACTACTTGGCATATTCCTATGGTTAGTTCATCCTGCCTTTATTGAAGTAGTCTATCACTTAACGCTGGGGGTATGTCCTTGAAATTGGCATTGGATCAGATTTGTGTATATCTTTTGTGCTCTTCCTAGGACACCAGAAAATCCAAAAATATTCAAAAAATTCATCAAAAATCCAAAAAAAATATCAAAGAAATCTTCCAAAAACATTCATCATTGAGTCTTGTCAGTCTTCCACCTTGTCTGAACTATGTCATCTCTGAGCTTGAATGAATGGAAGGTTGATCTTTGATCATCCCCCGAGACATCTTAGTTCAGTCCTTAGGCATCTGTCGCAATAAAATGGCAACCCATTTTTCCCACCTATCTCATCATTGAGTCAAGTCTATCGTCAGTCAAACTACGTGGTCTCTATGCGTATAACGCAGGCAAGGATAATCTATGGATCAGCTCCCAAGACCCCTAGGATAGGTCTTTAGGTTAGTCTCTTTGTCGTAAATCTTGAAAATACCAAAAAAATTTGAAAAACATTTCAAAATACCATAAACAACCTCAAAATATCTAAAAAATCCAAAATGGTGCATCTATCTCATCTCGCTTTCACCCACGATCATCACTCATAATAAAATCAGTCATCAATCTCACCCTTTGGTGAGTATATTAGAAGCAATTTTAGCAGGTTGAGAAGTGAACACCTAATTGCCAGAGTCTCAAAAGTCTAATTTAGTAAGCAAGTAAGTTGGTCAACTCAGAGTATCAATAGCTTATCATCCAATCAGTCCCATCCAAACCCTAATCAATGAATCTTTCCCATGATGGACATAAGTATCAGATACCTCATAGTAGTTTAGTATTGGCTGGTGGTATGAAGAACATTACATTGTTTGTTTACCTTATTTGATATTTTATTGGCTTGTCTTATTTTGTGCTCATTCCAAGGACCTCTTGATGATGCCTAAACAAAATAGGTTTAGAGAGAAAGAAATGGGGAAAATATTGTCATCTCTTTTATCTACTATGCTTGTGGGATACACTTGTAAAGTAAATTAGTCATATGTACCTTGTTCGGTTTGTGGAGAGGATGTTTTAGATGTCTTGTTGACCACATAAGAAAGCTTGCTTTCCTATGTTTTGGCCCAAGATGTTTAGAATGTTTGAACTACATCCTGAATGAAGTATGTATAGTAAGTGTGAAAAATAATACTCCTATCTAATTTTCAAGTCAAAGTCCATCACACTGGGTACAACGCCATTCTGGTTCTTTATATCTTGATGCATCATACCTAGGTGTGTTATCAAACATAACGTAATTGACCCTTTGAAAATCCCAAATCCTAGAAAGGCAAGTCATCATCATCCTAACTAACTCATCATTTCTAAGTTCTTCTATCTTCTTTCCATGCTAACATGGTGTCATGATAGCAATCAGAACATCGCCAATTCATACACTCTGCATCCACCAAATCATTAGAATAAAAAGCATATTGCATCATATCATTATCTTAAGTTATGAGGAATAATATAAATTTTTTATTCTAAGAATCCTAAGAAAGCATTACATCATACATAATCATTAGCATCCATTACCATTTTCACATCAATACGCCATCATTACCATACATTACATTCATAGGATCATCATTAAAATGCATGAAAAATATACAAAAAAAAATGCACCCATTAGAAACATACATCATATGGCATGAACATAAGAAATAGGAACATCTCATTGCATATATGTAAGAAATGCATATCATACATTGTGAAATATCTCATAAAAGGGTAAACCATCTGATATATATCATCAAATAATAAACTATTATGATACAAAATTGGATCAAGTGTACATCAAAATGCATGGTACAATAGGGGAAATAATGCAGTCCATGAATAAAATATGGAAAACTGTCTGTGATCAAGGGCTAGCCATGCTGGTTGTGCCCCTCACTCTCTCCCACCTACCTATCACCATGATCCTATGGTAGCCACATCCCTATCTATTGGGAGACATCTAACACTCTTCCTACTTATGGCACTGCCTGCCTGTAATGCTGCTAATAATACTCAGCCTCCCTGACCACCTCTTTGTATGCCTGTAGATCAAATGATCAACCCTAAGATGAGGAAGTTGTGCTCTCTAGCTGCCATCGTCGGCTAATCTCCTGATCCTTCTCAGATCGTGCCTGGTCCCTCTCAGTAGTAACTACCACAACTTGTTGCTTGGCCTCATCTCTCTCTATTGTTAGCACTTGAATCTCACCCTGCAACTATTGGATCAGTGCATCTCTATGGTTGGGTTGTGTTGTTGGTTATGTTGTTGGCTGTTGCTGAGGGACTACTTTCAGCTGTCCCTGCTCCCCTACTCAGGGAGGTGACTATTGTGTGGGATCCCTTGGAGGTGTCTAACGATGAGGTGGTCCACCTCTTCCTGATGTTCTACCTCTAGGTCTCCGTCGTGGAATTATTGTACTAGGAACTATCAATCTCAGGGGAGGCCTGAACTAGGCTCTATATGTTGGAGTCACCCCTGCATCTACTAGCCCCTAATCATATAGCCATGGTTGGACCACCAACTATCTGAAAGAGGACACTACCTCAACTGACGAAATGGGCTGGCCCCATGCTCTCTCTAGTCGTACGGGAAAAGATTGCCACATACTGATCATTTGGCTTGTCCTGTACCTCTCCAAAATGTCTAGCCACCTTGTCTGGGAGATACTGCTCTATCATGGTATGCTCCCAACCTTGCATCCACCTGTCCTATCTAGCATAGAAAAACTACTGAACATCATTGTACCATGGTCCAATGCCCATCCAAGGTCTCCAGACAAACTCTCTCATCTCATCAAGAAATCGTCGCCAGTGTGCAAGACCACCTATGGTAGTATAAGTAAAGTATATTTTTTTGTGCCCCACCATACCACCAAATAACAGGATCATCTATCTCAAGAATAACTGGTGTGACATCTAGGTGAAGCAATGGGATCCACTCTCATGCCCAGATGTGTAATAAGGTAGCTCTAGCTCCGAGGGACTTGCTATCTAGGTATGCAAACTCATTAAGATCCCTATATAGGGACACCAGTAATACTAGTCCCCAAGCAAAGCACTCCCTATAGTGAACCATCTTCTCCCATGCCAGTCCCTAGCCTAGACTAAAGTATCAACCACGTCGATCAAGTGCCACAAGGCCTGAAATGATAGCCTCAATGATCAACCTATAAATATGTACGTGGCCACAATATCTCTCTAAATCAATCTGCCCATCACAGAACTGAATCTCCTCAAGCTCCATAACCCCATAGCAAGCATCTCTATCAACATCTAGATCATAGATGCCTATAGCCCCATGGATAGGTAATCAGAGGATGTTCCAAACATCCTCGAGGGTAACAGTAGCCTCATTGGTAGGAAGGTGGGAAGAAAAATTCTCGATGTGCCACCGCTCGGCCAAGGCTATCATCATGCCTAAGTGCGCCCGAATAGGATGGAAGTACGCAATATACCAAAGACCAAGAGCACCAAGCTACTCTTGGACAAACTCATGCATATCCTACAATTTGTGGAGCACCAGCAATTTGTGCTCTCGTGAGTGAATTACATCAAGATTCTCCTACATAAGGGAAGCCATCGCATCAAGAAAAAGAAAAATAATTGCATCTCACGCTAAATTTTGCATCCAAAACAACAAACGTAGCGCTGTTTGCAAATGCGGTGCAGTTTGGAAAGTTGCAAACTATGGCGCCATGAATGAGTTTGCAAATTTCTAAGTTCCAAAGTGACCCACGCGATGCTATTCGCGTATGTGGCCGACTTTGTGTCAAACCCTAAATCCCTAATTGCACCACATGGTTAAATTTTCATACGCAACTGAGTTTGACTAGAAAACCCTAGTTTCCAATCAGAGATGCATAGCGTTGTTTGCATATGCAGTCCAATACAAGACTCCGTGGTGCCGATAAAGCATTTTCAATGGCGCTATATAGCACCACTCAACTTAAAAGACACTTCTACCCTATTTAATGCATGTAAAATGAAAAATTTGAAAGTCGGATAAGGGTACATACCACGGGTCCTACGCCGACTGGCCACTGGTGCACTTGTACTCTCTTCAAAACGTGCTTGGGAAGCTATCGTTGTGCCATTTCGACCAAGAATCGGAGCTAAAAGTGTGAAATTTTCTAAGGGCTAAGTATGCAAAGGTGTTGAAAGTGACCTCTTAAGGTCTATTTAAGTTTAAAAATTAGGGTTTTTTTACTTAATTTGACCTTCTAGCTAGGGTTTTGGTCCCCCAATCCCATTTTTCTCCAACTGAGGGCCATTTTGCATCTTTTTTGTTGTTTGAATGCATGTTTTTGGAAATCTGGGGCATTTTAAACCTGTCAGGCACCTTTTCATCCTTTTTTCGTGAGATCATCCAAAAATAAAAAATTTCATCCGATCTCTCGAGGGGGAATTATACCAGCATAATCCTTCCGCTTGGGCAGCAGTGGGGCATATGAAAAAAATTGAGAAATTTTGAACTTTGATCACAGTAGTTTATTCTTTGAATCAATGCAACAAGTACATTGCTTCAAAGAGGCAAAATTTAGACATGGAAAATGTACAAATTCGATTCAACACACTTGAGCTGATTACTAACAACATTTCCTCCTAAATCATTCTCTCAACTTTTCATCACCTTTTGTCTCTTAATTAAATAAATCATTATTTATTTCATTAAGTCTTTCTCCTTCATTGATTAAATTAATAGATTTAATTTAATTAACCTTATGTCTCTGTTTAATTAAATAAATCATTTTATTTGATTAAAGTCTCTAAAGTCCTCTTATTAAATTAAATAAATTAAACCTTATTTGATTTAATATAGCATCTTTCCACTTAGTTAAATAAATATGAATCATTTATTTAATTAATCATTTCCTTTCAATTCTGATTTAAATTAGTTCATCAATTTAAGTCAAAATTGTCAAATCATCTAGTCCCTCATTAAATTAATGAAAATCTTAATTAAGTTAATCCCTATCAATAAAATATTCTAGAGAATGCAACTTTCACATTAAAATAGATTTAATTCATTTATTAAATCTCTATTTTCCCTCACATGGCATCAAAAGGGAATATTCCCTCAAGTTTGAATTCAAAAAGTCCAAGTGGACGGATACTTCCAACAAAGCATTCACTCCTCTTACATGTCCTTGTGGATTGAGCCAAGTGGCATTTATTTCATTCATTTTTCCCTCTCACATGTCATTTCCTCAATTTCAAATTCCACCTAATTGCATTTATTGGAACCTTGGCCAAGAAGTGTACAACCATCAACCATTCACATGGTGACAAGTGTCATTTGGCCATTGGGTGAAATTTAGTCCCACATTGCCCAAATCTTGCCCTTTCTTCCCAATTAAAATCTATAAACTGGAGGCTTCTCTCCTCATTCAACATCCACAATCTCATGCAAAGTTACTCTCTTGACATTGAGAGCTAAATTTTTGCACATCACTCCCCATACTCATCATTTCACAATTTCATAGCTAGGTTATGCTCAAATATCATGGAGGAGATTTGATTAATCTACAATCATCAACATTGCAATTTAGGAGTTGGGAAAGGGCCAATTTCAACATTTCAATTTGTACCAATTCCCCCATGGGATCACTAGTTTTCTCACTTAATTAGGATTTAATTTCATTTACTTAGTGTGTTCTTCATTTTCCTAGTTTAAGTTTGAGTAGATGGATTTCATGGAGAATCCTTTATTCTTGTTTGCATTTGATCTAACATCTTGATTTGTTTGTTGTTCTTGTGCAATTGCAGGTTTAGGGTTTCACAGTGTGCAAGACATCAATAATTCCTTTCCTCTCCTTTGGAGTGCACACCTTACCAATAAAGACATTCTTGAAATCACTTTGGGTCCCCATGTTGCATGTTTCACACTGACAGTTGAGGGATTCCCTTTTCATTTTCTTCTCTTGATCTGTTATTCAATCTAGATTAAAGATCCTTTCCAATAGCACCATGCCTCTTGGAATGGTATTATTCTTCAGATTGAGGACCCCTTCTAGGTCAATTTTGGCCTCTTGAGGCTCAACCTTGTCAATTACTTGAGAATTGAACACATCACAACTAGTGATAAAATCAAGAATGTGCTTATCATCTTCAAATACCTGAAAATTAGTGACATTGTCAGGCACCGAGGGTATTGGAACAAGTTCCACAGTGAAATTCTTTAAGCTTGAATGTGATAAGGGCTGCAATGTACTTGTTGCTTGTGCCAGAGAATCAACTGAATGTTGAAGGCATCAAATCCTTCAATAAGATTGCAAATTTTGTGTCTATAATTGGCCATCCTTCTATCATGACATGAGTATTTTTTCTCAGTTTCCTAACCACTAGCTCGGAATCTCCAAACACTTGCAGGATTTTAACTTTCTTTCTCAATTCCATTAGTAACCCATGAACTAGAGCTTCATACTCGGCTACATTGTTAGTTCACTAAAATTGGATTCTATGAGAAGCAAAGTAGGTTTTACCTGTAGGACTAATTAGGTCCAGCCCTGCTCCAACACGTTGCTTGGATTTGGATCCATCAAACCTTAATGTCCAGTAGTCATTAGCTCCTGCTTTTCTTGGGATACCTTTGTCCTTGTTGCCACGCGAAGGCTCTTCAAGAGGTTTTGGATCCTTCCCCTCTTGACTATTTTGAATTCTCTGTATGTTTGATTCAACAGTTGGGGTTGTCTTAATGTGCCTTTGTATTTGTTCCATTGCAGTTTGACACAAAAAAAATTCCAATTTAGAATGAGGAGCATCGTGAACTCTGCACCAAATAGGAAGAAACAATTCTTCAAAGTTCATATTTCTACCCAACTAAATCTGATCTTCTACACATTTCTGGATAAACTCTTGGAATTTATCCAACAAACTGAGTTGTCTATCCACCTGATCTTCAAGTTCCTTTGTTTGTTAAAATTTCACTTCGAAGTTGCTGGCTTCTGATGTGGGTTCACTAGAAGAGCTTTGCAACATAAATATTTCTTCTATGTCTGAAGAAGGGGAGGCTAGGACATAGTTCCACAAACTGATTTTTGATACGAGTATCGCATTTGAATTATTTAGATATTCAGTGATGACATACTTCATTCATGGTTCTCTCTCAATTCTGATATGATTTGGGACTCCTTTCTAGGGGAGCCACATGTGGGAGTGATCTGTGGATGTGTATCCATTTAGTGCCTTGGTGAAATCTCTATGCAAGATCAGACCATATGTGTCAGGAATGTTAGCTACCTAGATATTAAGCACTTGTCGTACCCTAGGATCTAAGGCAACTTGCATGGGAATCATGTTTAGCTATCCTACTATATTCACCTTTGTTTTGTCTAATTGGGTGACTTTCTTTTGAGAGGCTATAGGGGTAATACCAAGAGCCCTATATAAAAAAAATGACACAAAATTTGTGGATGCCTCTGAATCTAGCAAGCAATTGTGCAGATTTTTACCAAATGTACAAATGGAAATCCGAAAAGGAGGGGTTTCCATTTTGCCTTGGAATAAACTCAATTGTGAGTCAGCTTGTGCAACCTGACTCTTATCTTTTTCTTTACCGCTATCCCCAAGTTGTGATGGATACAGACCTTTGGGTGTTTTTGAACTAGGAGGCCTTGCAATTGCCTCATTGGTAGCTAATTCTAGTGTTTCTATACTTGAATTAAAGGACCCAAGGACTACATTTATGATTTTAGCAACTCTTAATAACTCAAAAGCAGAAAGACTCACCTTTACTTTTATGAGTTCCTCAGTGACATATTATTCTAGCTATTCCACATTCAGGTCAGTGTGGAGCTCCTTAGAATGACCAGTCTTCTTATCCTTTGATGCATCAATAATGCTTCCTTTGGAAACATTTGGTTGTCCTTCTATCATGAGGTATTGTGCTGGCACCTAAGGGTAGGATGGATTTTTATTGGAATGTGGATCTGGTGGAGTAGTAAAATTGTGTGGAGGGGCAAATGTAGTAAATGGTCCTCCAACTTGTGGATTCTTGTGGGCCTTGCTCCTCAGATCATAATTTTTGGAGGGTTGTTGAAACATCTGCACTTCTTCAACATCATCCTCTTCTTCATCCAATGGGCCATTGCCATTCTCAGTTTCTTCATCAAATAATTGAGATATTTCATCTTCATTTAACACTTGTTCACCCTCTCCATTCTAGCTATTTTATTCATCTTCTAGTTCATTATTCTCATCCCTAGGGAACAAAGCATGATTCAACACAAAAACTGGGGAATCATAGAGATTTGAACGCACCAATTCTTGGCCGATAGAGTTGTTTTCAACTTCGTATTAAAAAATGGAAGCAGCAATTTGAAATTCAGGGTAGTCAAGATTAGAGTGTTGACTTGTCTTATGAAGCCTACACCATCCAGACAAAGCGACTTCTACTAAGTACACCCCACCTAGAGGTTTCTATGGATTGGAATGTTGATCTAGTGGAGTGGAAACTCCTCCATTGTTAGGCCTAGTTTTCCATGACCTATTCTGCCTAGGTGGTTGTCTTCTTTCAAATCCTTGTCCACCTTGTTGATTCCTATAAAAAATTTGACCAAGAACCCTATCCTCTTTTGAAGTTCTGATTTATGTCATACTATTGCCCTCTATTATAACTTGATTGCATGCTCTTCTAATTAGATTGGAGTTTATTTTTCTAGTTCCTCAAGTAGGTTACCTCCATTTTCGGCTTCTTCACTTGCTCATTTAGCTCATCTATCCTTTCATTATCAGGATTTTTGTAAGGGATTGAATTCACAGTGTTTGGGGAATACCCTGACACTCCTCCATAACTAGTAGATTGATTCAAAACTTATGAGTTTTGCAAATATATAGGGAAATTAGCTTATGGCTATGAATGGAGGGGATGGTTAGAATTTTTCTTGGGTTAACCGAGCATTTGTTGGACTTGGTTTATTGGATGACCCGTGTGAGGGACCAGAGGCAACTATGGAATAGGATTCATGATAGGCATGTGATTGGTGAAAGCCTGGGTGAGAGATTGGACTTGGCTTGGATGAGCAGTTGGTCCTAGAGATGACCGAGGTCTAGACAAGTGATGTCTTAGGTCTGTATTGACCTTAACAACCTCCATATATGCGGTGAGAAAGGTAGTTGGTGGATTGGTTCTCCACTTAAGGAAGGTGGAGGTAAGGTTGTCAAGGGCTTCAAGGTAGACCTCTAGGGTAGTGTACTCATTTACAGCATAAGGTGCTTGAATTCTAGTGTATGATCGGTGGAACCTATTGTTGAATGATCCTATAGGCTCATTAACCTCTCTTTTTACCCTAGTAAATTGCATATATAGCTCATTAGCACTAATGGGAATATTAAATTTTAGTAGGAATATAGCATCAAGTTCAACCTAGTTAGAGATGGATGCAACAGGGAAATGGTTATACCAATAAAATGTCTCTTCTCCTAGATAATAGGGGAAAATTCTGCATGCAACATCCTCCTGATTAATCCCTCTATATCTCAGACAAGTCTGAAAGATCCTAATATGTTCTTTTGCTGTCCTATTTGGGTCATTCTTGTGAAACTTAGAGAAAATTTGCTCAGGGTTCTTGGGCATAACATTGTAATTGTTGAATGTTAGAGGTGATGGGTTATTCACCAAGAAATCCATTGGTGGAGGTGGTAATGGTTGATGGATGACTGGTTGCAGTTTTGGAATGGAACTAGTCTCAGAATCAGAGGCAAATGAAGTGGATGGAGGTGGGGATGGTGGAAATGATGGATTGGATGATGGTTCCTCCCTTCTTCTGGTCCTTCTTGACCTAGTTGGAGGTGGAAATTATTGAAACTCTTCTTTTTCACCTAGTACATCTGGTTCTCATTTTGAGCCTCTCAGGAGAAATGGCGTTGAGAAAATCCTCCATATTTCTTGTTCCTGCCCTCCTTCTAGCGCCAATCATGTTGTTTGGTGTTTCTGCACATCAACAACTCAGACATAATAAAATTTATACTATCTCTCTTGAAAGGTTGGTCTCTATGATCGAAGAGATAACCCCAAGGTCTTATGGGTGTCAGATCATGACAATGTAGTAGAACAAACTCAGTGATAAAATGTGAAAATTCTAGTAATCACAAGGGGTCTTACGTACAAATGGTGAAAGCTCTAAACTCATCAAATTATAAGATATGATGATGATTTAAATTCAAGTTCTATTCATTTAATAAAAGAAACAACAAAAGATGAGGGTTTCAGAAGTTCTAATTGTTAACACTAATTGTAAGACTAATCATGCAAATGATGAAATACTTGGAATGAACCAATCCCTTAAACTAGTTTCTAGTCAACCCAGGCTATACCTACAATCTTTCGAAGAGCATTGCAATCTTCTAAGGTGTTAGAATATTTTTAGGTTGTAGGCATTCATCCAATAGGAATGAATGAGTATCTATAGTCGAACTAAGCACATGAATATGAGGTACAAGTTGACCTTGCACAACATTCCCACAATCAAGAAGCTACCCAAGATATGAACCAAGGATTGGTACAACACTCCAAGCATTAAATCACAAGAATTACTATCTAAATCTAAGATACATCCAAACATTTCCAAGCGATTTGAAAGATAGAACAAGAAACATGCAATATTATTCAATGCAAAGGAGGCACCAGTCATCACATAATGTCTGTAGTTTGTATTAAATCATCATATTAGCAACAATTCTGATATGTTACAACACTTGCTTGAAATGAGGAAAATAACTCCTAATCTTCTAACATGCTACTCTACTTCTAACTCTAATGATTACAAGTCTTGTGACTTAGTCTTCTAATTTGAATCCTAACCTAGCCAATTCCAACTTTTACAAATAAGGCAGAGTGCCATACTTATAGAAAAATAGGCCCATGTGAAACAGAGCTAGGGTTACAAGGAAGCTCGACCACCAATCAAATTGTCCCTAACAACCAACAATAACCCATATTCAAGCATTGAATGCAGCAAGGACCCCCATTAGATTGAACTGGGATCACACAAATTTAGGGGAATGGATTCTCGAGCCACACCCACCAAAAGACTTCACTCACGTAAAAAAAAATGCACACAAAAACAACAACATGGACATGAGCCACATATCGGACCCGAGCTGGGAAAATGAATGGATTAGATCAAACAAAACCCATTTAAGCTCCCCTTAGATCATGCCTGCCTACCATTAATGGCCACCAACCAAATCTGCCTTGCGTGCAGGAATGGGTTTCATGATAGTAGTCGCAAAGTGTACTTGATTACACTTGAAAATCATGCCAAATATTCAAAGTACATCCAACAACCCCAACTCGATCCAACTTGCAATCTAACGGGCCACCATTAGTGCCCAAGACATCATCAAAATCCAAGAAGATCCATTAGAGTTCCTAAGGCGAGAAAATCAAGCTTAAACCCAGGCGGAGGGGGAACCAGAGACAGGTGGAGGTGGAGCCATGAGCAAAACAAGAACAAAGACCCAAGACAAGCGGAGGAAAAAGCAGAGACGCAACAGGAACAAAGAGGAAAGGGAAATAGGTGGGAACAGAACAAAAACCAACCTTGGCAGAGGTAAAGGCAGAATGTGGACCAAAATGGGAACCGAAGGGATACAGGCGGAAACAAAACCCGCCTCGACAGAAGCTAAGGTGGAATGGGAACAAAGAAGGAATCGTGAACTTTTCTAAAATTCAAAGTCAAATTCCATCCCAGTAACAGCCCCAACAAAATGATAGAAAAGAAAACCAAAAAAAACCCAAGGGCGAAGAACCAACCCAAAGGCTGAAGACAAACAAAACAATGGAAAAACAAGAACGTAGGAGGTGGAGCCGAAATGGGAACAAAGACACAACCAAGAACTTTGCCAAATTTAAAAGTTTGGATCCATCCCAGATCTACCTTTGACAAGCGAAGGAGAAAGTGAAGTGAAGAAAAAAAACTAAGGGAAGAAAACAAATCCTTAGGACGAAAATGAACAAAATGAGGAAGGAAGCAAGTGAGCGGGCAGAAAGCAGAGCCGAGACGGGAACGGGAATAGAATCGAGAACTTAGCCAAAGTTCAAAGTTAAGTACCATCCTGATTCCGCCTCCAGTAGAACAAAAGGAAACAAGGAAAACAAGGGAAAGCTAAGGGAGAAAACAAACCCTTAGGACCCAAACAAAAATACCAAGGGAGAAAACAGAAGGAAAAATATTACCACCCCATAGAGGACATTCACAAGACTCCAAAACCACCAACAACACAACACAAAATCACCCACAACCAAGGCAAACATGAATGACCAAAACCTCAATATTTTCAAAGATAAGAACAAAAAGAGAGGGGGGAAAGCCACAGGAAAAAAGGCCAAAAGGCAAGCCAAGAGAGGGTCCCCACTTTTAGAGGGGCATGTGCACAAAACTCTATAATAGAACCCCATGACACAACCAAGCTTCGGGCATATACAAAACCCTGATATATTTATAATTTATTTAACAAAAGGGAATGACTACAAGGGCTTAGGGTTTTAGAAGAAAAATGAATAACGGTAGGCAAAGTAGACATGATGAGCTGGACAAATTTATTGAATAACTCCACCAAGCTTTTGCAACAAGTGGCTCCTTCTATGCAATTTCCTCCCATACAGGTTGATTTCATTTTTTTTGGTTTAAATAGAGAAATGAATACTTATATCTGTGTGTTTTTCTGGACTTTGGGAGACATGCATATGTAAATTTTTTCATCAAACAAACAAGGAACATATTTTGAGTTTTATTTTTTCAAATATTAATTCTATACAAAAATTTCACTATATCAATTTGATTTTACTCTTTATAAATTGGAAAATTTAAGGAAAATAATATTTGCTAGTCAATTTTTTAATTTTTTTATTATTACTATATACACCTTAAAATGGTGACATTATAATAAGTCTGGTAATTAATTAAATACAAGTTATTTAATTAATATTCTAAATTCAATCTACATATAAATGAATTTAAATAATTTATTTATATTGTTCATTTTCTATAATCCTCTATCTTAATTACATAAGTTTCATCTTTTCCATTTCTTCTTAATTAATTAAATAATTTTTACAATTTATTTAATTTAATTATTAGATTGCTTTAATTTGACTTTTAAATTCAAATTAAGTAAATATTCTTCTTTTTACATCATCTTTTCCATTTCTTCTTAATTAATTAAATAAATTTTACAATATATTTAATTTAATTATCACATTGCTTTATTTTATAATAAAGTAAATATTCTTCTTTTTTCATCTATTCTTAATTAATTAAATAAATTTTACAATTTATTTAATTGCTTTATTTTGAATAAAGTAAATATTCCAAAATCATAAAATCATCTTTAAATCTTTTAAATATTCTTCTTTCCAATATCATAAAATCATTCTTAAATCTTCTAAATATTCTTTTTTTTCCAAAATCACAAAATCATTCTTAAATCTTCTAAATATTCTTCTTTTTCCAAAATAAAAAAATCATCCTTAAATCTTCTAAAAATCCATCTCACATATAAGTAAATATTTTTAATATTTAATTAGAAACTTCTTATCCACTTTTCACACATAATTAAATATTTTTAATATTAAATTATGGAAGCTTTTAAATGTACATGTCACATGAAATTAATTGATTTTATTATTTAATTGATTGAATTATCTTCAACCAATAAAACTAACTCATAACTAAACTTAACAAATGACAAGTTGCCTTAATTTTTGAGTAAATAGGTTTTGTGGGAAGGAAATGTCTTCCTTCTTTTTCTCTAGCATCCATTTTTCGCTTCAACTTCTCCATCTCTCACCGTTCATCTTACCAGACTGAATCTCAACCGTTGACCTTTTCCAACTAAGATTTTGCCTCCAAAAATCTATAAATAAGACCTCTTAGCTCTTTTAAAATCCTGGAAGTTAGAACTAGTTGCATAGTGTGAGCATTATAGTTGAATAATCAATAATTTAGCATTTTAATATCTTAGTTTCATAATCATAGCATAGCATCTTATCTTTCATCATCTTAGCATAAATAATCATGGTAGAAGAGATTGCATAATCTTTTCTTAGTTTTATTATCATAGTTTTATTATCTCACATCATTTAGTATAAGAATGCATTTTTCATATCATCTCATTTTCTAGGTTGTCATTCTATTGAGTTTTTGCTTATACAATCTGAGAGCAAGCAACTTAAAATGAATCCTTGGAGATAAAGGACAATGAGACGGCTTTGAAGAATCTATTGGATTAGAAGTTTTATTTAGTTTTAAATTAGATTTCTTTAATACAATGTTTCACTAGTGTGTTGTTTAACTTGTTTGTTGATTCCACATAGTCACACACATTTTTGGCACCCACCATGGGGCTCTTGCCCCATTTTTTATATTTTATTGTAGGTTTTATAGCAGGTCACAATTGGAGATGCGAATTAGTGCATATGACACCCATTCTAGTGCAGTTGAAGACTGTTCTAGCACATCTGATATATTCTTCAATGCATTTAAAGAATGTTCTATCGCATCTGATAGATTCTACAATGCATTTGAAGACTATTCCAATGCATTTGACTGATATTATAGAACATGTGACCTATTTTCTAGCGCATTTGATTGTTTTTATAGTGCATACGACTGATTCTGTAGCGCATATGTCCTTTGTTCTTGCACATTTGTAATTTTTCTAAGTTGTTGTCTAGATCCGACACAACCGCGACTAGTGGTTTTATTGTTGTTTCTGGATTAAAATGAACCAATCCTAGGGTACCCATTTGGATTAAAATGAACCAATCCTAGGGTACCCATTTGGATTAAAATACACCAATCCTAGGGTAGTCATCATACATTGCTATCTCAGTTAAAATGAACATCATATCTTTCATGAATCAATATCTTCACATAGAATAGAAAATTGTCATTTGGGCTTTAAAATTGAACATTGTTTGTTATGATTGGATGGTTATAGACCTATGCTCTCCCTTTAATTGGGTGATAAAAATTCTAGACTCATCTTTTAATTTCATACAATTTATGATTTGTTAAAACCTTTAGCAGGCCTACTCTTGTGGGAAAAAAAACTCACCCAAGAGGAATGACCTATGTGGGATTGCCTAAAGTCAAGGATTCCAGCCCACTATAATCAAAAGTGAGTTGTTGATGAAAATCCACTCGATGGTAGTGTGCAATATAACCATCCCCAAAGACTTTTTCTAAAGGTTGGGAGGTCTCCTAAGGGAGTTTATCATTTGCCACACTGAATGGAAACCCTTAATATGATCCTTAGTGTAGTAGCTAACTAAGTCAGTAGCCAAACATTATAATACTCATAGTGCAAGAGGAGGGAAGAATCTACCCCCAAGATACTCACCATATAATTTCCAAGGACCGTTTTCTCAAGGGATTAAAAAATCTAACTTTGAGTACATGTCTGGAAAAGACAAAAACAAGGGTGCCCTCTAGGGGGTGACTCGACTATGTGAGGCAACACAATTCTAAGATGTGGGATGTGGTGATTATAATGGCCTTTTTGACCATTAAGAGTGAGTCTACTTGAATTATTTGTTTTGTTCAAATACCCGTGGAAATTTTTGAGGAAATACACTTATTGTTTAGATTCTAGGACTTAAAAACAATTGTCTTCCTATTGCATGTTGTGTTTTCAAAAGATTAATTTAGATAAGATCATCTAGAAAACACAAGAATTTGACAAATAAAATTGTGACATTTATGTTAAGGTATTTGAAATCAACAACATTTGTCAAGAAATCCCTTGCTAAAAGAATCAAGAAACCAAAGAAGCCAATTAGCTACAAGAAGCTTTTGAAAAGGAGAAGCTTTTTGTACCAAATTAGGAACATTGTTCTTGACTATCAAACTTTCATCCATAGATATCATGACTTTGATAGAGGATATACTGATGATTTTTCTTTAGATCATTTATATTCACAATCTTATGATCAATGACAAGCTCTTTCACAAAGACATAATCATAGCCAACCCATTCATCATTCTTACATTCCACAACCAACCATACATTACTCCAATTGTCCAAATCAGTTGCTACAATAGATAAAAACTTGGAAACATTAAGCTCTTTGCAAAACTCATCAATTTTCAAAAATAGGGTCAAAATATCTTACAGTTCATCAATTTAAATGAATTTCTAATTTTTCAATTCAACTACCATAATAGGATCTATCATCCTTCATCTAGGGAATCAAATCTAAAAATTAGAAATTCCTTATTCGTATCAATAGGATCCATCATTGTATTTGGCTAAGGCATCAATTATCCAACAAATTGCACTCCCATTTGTGATCTAAGTTTCATAAAAAATTGATACAAGAATATGCCTATTGTCACAAGGTCTCGAAAACAAAGAGAAGAAGACGAAAGAGAGAACCCACTTTGCAACGTGGGTGATAGGGAGGAAAATACTTTTCTTAGGTTTCATGGAAATAGTTCAAATGAGGAATTAACTGATGAAATTATTCAAGAGAGTGAACAAGATCCATATTTTCACTTAGCTATGGAAAATATCTTAAAGCGAAATAAGGAAAGATACTTCCTTTTATTGGAAAATCAAGGTGCTAAATTTCCCTCTAACTATGATACAGAGAAAATTAAAGGAGATCTTGAAAAGATTGAAACTTCCTTAAATTATCTTAGTGCTCTTACCCAACATATAAGAGCACTACAAGGGGTCACAACTAAGAATTATTCTTTGGAGGATATTTTTCCATACCCATTTCATAGAAATCTCAACATGATCCCATTTTCAAAGCATTGTGAAATTCCAAAATTTGATAGATACAATGGAAAAATAGATCGTATTGACCACGTGACGGAATTTCAAAACATGAGCCTTGAATTTTCACATTAAGACACATATTTGATGAGATTGTTCCCACAAAGTTTAGGCGAGAAATCAATGGAATGGATCTCTAAAATCACTCCACCCATCAAGACGTTTGAGGAGTTGATCAACAAATTTTTATCCCAATACTCCTACAATATTCAACATCAAATAAATATGCTTGATATATGAAAAATAAAGGAAAATACTGGAGAGCCCTTCATCACATTCCTACAAAGATGGAGAAGATTATTCACACAATATTCCCATCCAGTTCCTGAAAAGGAAAAAATGGATATCTTTATTAATAGTCTTGATCAAGAAATTTGTTATAGGCTCGAATTATAATGTCCTCCAACTTTTGAAAAGATAATAAAAAGTGAGATCAAAATTGAGGAAGTTTTGTTCAAGAGAGGAATATTTAAAATCTACAATGAAAAAAATTCATCTAATTCCTCCAACAATGACAAACCAAAGTTTTGGCAAAAATATAAGAATAATGGCAGTGATATTCAATCGAAATGCATAATGCCAAATCGGTCTTCAATCTATCCAGAATTACACCCAAGACCGATCAAACCCCCAATCAAAACAATGCCAACACAAATCAGAACAACAATCAAAATAATCCTCCTTCAAGACCGCCATATCAAACATCGAATAACCGCAAAAAGTTCACACCTTTGGGGCAATCATTAGAATCAACATTGAAAGAGCTTCTTGTAGCCAAGGCTATAACGTTACCAAAGGCAAGAGTTTATGATCACCTAATTAAACCCTCATGGTGGAATGATTCACATTTATGTGATTTTCATAGAAATAATGGACATAAAACAAATAACTGCATGCAGCTGAAGCACTTGGTCCAAGATTTGATTGATAGCAAACTGATAGATATTGAGGAACCTACAAAAACACTAACTTTGAAAAAGGGGAATCCTCTTCACCAAAAACCCAAGAGAAAAGTGTGAATAATGTCCATGATACTACCATTCTTAAAATTTATATAATTGATAATCAAAGTAGTGTCATCCACACCCAAAGTAAACTAAACAACCTTCCAGTACCATTTGAGTTGGAAGTTTGTAAATCCCAAGCTATGGAGGGACATGTGTGTGCATACCATTGTCTATCATTTTCTAAAAATGATGAAACTTCACTTACTCATCCACATAATGCTCCACTCCATAATGAGGCTCTAATCCATAAATGCTTGGTCAAATGTGTCCTTATCGATGGAGGAGCTAGTTTAAATATCTGCACCCTAAAGCTTGTTACTGCATTGGGATATTTAGAAGATGTAATAGATTCTAGTCAAAAGATCATTATGAAAGCATATGATATGGAAGAATGTTCATCTAAAGGATTAGTTACACCACTAATCAGAGTTGGACCTGTGGTGAAGGATGTGCTTTTCCAAGTCCTTGATCTCCCCTTGACCTATAACATCCTCCTTGGAAGACCTTGGATACATGAAATGTAAGCAGTATCCTCTACATACCATAAATGATTAAAATTCCCTAACGATGGAGTTGAAATCACCATACAAGGGGATGCTAATCCTTACATGCATGGACATAATCTAAGCCTTAAAGATGAAATCCTCATTCCTAGAAATTATAAAACACCACTTTCCCAATCATGTGTTGATCTTGAATCCCTAAAATCACCCACTTCAGTCACTGCACTATCAAACCCCAAGATAAAAATCCATGATCTGGGATGTGGAGAATACCATTTGGATAATTCGTTGATAAAAAACACTACTATAGTCATTGAGAAAGGTCATATTTCCAATAATGACGTCAAATAGTTATAGAAGGAGTATAGAGAGATGACCATGCTTGGATTGGAACCTCTTGTGATCTTGATGATACACTTGCCTCTTACATATCCGCTCCCACTCAGGACTTTCATATCATCGATAACCCTCTATTTGATCAAGACATCTACGACAACCCACTCTTTGATCATGATCCCACTGAGGATATCCAACCACCATCCTTCAACCCCACCTGCCTTGGGCTAGGGTATGAATCTCCTATTTTGGACTCTACTAAACCATCTAGCCAATTCATTAAGGATGTGGAAGCCTTCTTTGATGTTAACAGTACTGAAAAGGATAGTCTCAAAGACTCCATCAATTGCATCACCACTCCCATTTCATCCATCTCATCCACATCCATCCACCTTGTAGACATGGATCAACAAGTACCTTTCAAAGGAAATGTAAAGGAACTAACTCAAGAATCAAAGGTAAAAGTGTCTTTTCCAAATGGAGATCCAGAATCAAAAGAAATCTTGCAAAGACAAAAAGATCAAGAAAAGTCCCTTAGCTGACATAAAAATAGATTGGTCGAATAAAAAAAGAAGAAGATCAAGCAGAGTTCTCTAGCCAACATAAAAAGCTATCAGACAAATAAAAAATAAAAGCAGGCAAAAGTTGATCTCCAAATATGTCTCTCCCTCAAAACTCAACAAAGGCATCTATCAAAGAAGAAAAAGAAAGAAAAAAATTTCTAGTCTATGGTCTCCATCCATGTCACCTATGTCATTCCATCCATCCATTTTCACTTACTCATCATCTCATTACACAACCATTGGTGATGTTTTTCAATATGTCTTTGATGGCGACCCCTTCACATACTTTGACCCATGGGTTGCCCAAGCTCCTTTTTGGTGGAAGCCTAATGGCCCACATACTATGCATATTAGGGATCCTATCATAGCCTCTTTCATCCATCACATCTATAATCCTTCATACTTACCACTGGTACTCCTCATTTTGATTTGATTCTTTCATCCAACATGGTCATCCACACAGGAGCAGAGCATCGTCAAAGCAATATATGGATCTAGAATTTATCAATTCTACATTTATCTTTGGAGAGTGAAATATAAAGTCTTGAAAAAAAAAAAAAATAGTATAAAAAGTCCTAAAAAAATAAAAAACAGTATAAAAGATCCTAAAAAAATAAAAAAGCAATATAAAAAGTCTTGAAAAAATCCAAAAATAGTATAAAATATCTTGAAAAAATCTAAAAACAACAAAAAAAGTCTGCAAAAATCATCATCAGAGTGAAAACCTAGAAAACAAGCATCCTTTTGACATACAAAAAAATAAATAAAACATTGTTGCCTTGATGAAAACCTGGCAAACAGACATCTTGGTAACAACAAAAAAAATCATAAAATATAAAAAAGTGCAATAAAAAAAAATGGTGAAAACCTGGCAATCAGGGGCTATTTGGGAAAAAGTTGGCTCTTCCATCTATTAGTTCATATCCTCCATCATATCAGCATGATCATCCGCATCATATCCATCATTTGCGCATCAAAGAGACAATCATGTTTTATCATGGTTTGGTGAACTTTGTACATATCCATAATAATCGGTTGTGTCTAACTGGGAGCAAAATACAGACTCAACAGGGGAGACTGACTTTTGAGCTATCACAACAAACAAAACCAAAACACAATGACAAGACACCACTTGAAAACCAATCATAAATGATCAAAACACTCATCAAAAATCGTAACATTGGGTTTTCAAATCAAATTGGATGATCTAATCTGAATAATGATTGAAATATTTTAAGCAAATGTTGAATTGATGTTTTATGGATTTGTGTTATCATACCTCTGGAGCAACTCGTTGATGTCATAAAATGGAGAATCAAGGAAGGAGTATGATTTTTATTTGTCTATTGTCTATGATTTGATCATTATTAGTGTGCAAATTTTTCATGGGACATGCTCTACAACGTATCATTGATGACATTTCAGAATTTGCATAGGAAAAAGCTTAACTCTTGTCTGTTTATGCAAGCAATACTCAAGTCATTTTGGTTCAATTATACCTCAATGCTTGTATTACCTTGCTATATCAAAAATCATGAAAGTTGTACTCAGGTCATCATCAGTGCAAATATCCCCTTTGATGCTTGTACTAACTTCCAACATTTCAAAAATCTCAATGACGATAAACAAGCCTAAAATAGCTCTCAAAATGACAACATTGCATAGTTATATTTTCATGGTTTAGATAGATTGCATCCATATTAGTTTGTGCATGAGCATTATCATATCCATCACATCTCATCTGCATAATAAAATTGATCTCATATCATCATAAATCATCATCCAATCTCATCTAAATCTATCCATCCAATCTAGCACAAATCATGTAATGATATCTTTGGTTTTGTTCCTAGCCTTACTACAAGCCTTGATCATCATCAGGATGTATCCTTCCCTATCCTTGTGTGTTGTTTTAGAATGTATCCTTCCCTATCCTTGTGTTGTTTCGGGATGTATCCTTCCCTCATTAACAACACTCTCATCATCATCATCATCATCATTAGGATGTATCCTTCCCTGTCCTTTTGTTGTTTAGGATGTATCCTTCCCTCATCAAAAAAATCTCATCATCATCATCATCAGGAGTTATCCTTCCTTATCCTTGTGTTGCTTTAGGATGTATCCTTCCCTTATCAACAACACTCTCATCATCATCGAGATGTATCCTTCCCTCATCAACAACACTCTCATCATCATCATGAATCCATCTCGGCTTGTAGTTTGATTGGGGCATAGTCAAATAAAATCATCTTCATATCAATATTTCAATAGAGAATTTGATCACATCATATTTATTGGCCGATGAATCGGGCATAAAATCAATGCACATTTTAAAAAATCAAAAATCAGAAAATTTCAAAATTTTATCTGATTCGTCGCTCGAGGGGGCATGTAGGCATCAGTTTTTCAAAATTCACATTTGGGGAATTTTTTTTTCTTTGAAGCAATGCATAAAACACATCACTTCAAAGAGGGGAAGGGTAAGTGCAAGAAGTTGAGTCCACGAAACGTGGAAGTTTTTGCCTTAGCCAAAAAAACAAAATCAGCATTGCAAAAACGAGATCTTGTTTTTAATAAACGGGATCCCATTTTTTAATAAACAGGATCCCGAGCCTAAAATCAAAAAATGGGATCCCGTATTTTAAAAAACGAGATCCCATGTTTTAAAATTTCCATTTTTGGAAAATTTCCATTTTTGACAACTTTTCAAAGCTGGATCTTGTTTTGAAAAGTTTTCGTTTTGGAAACTATCCATTTTAGAAATTTTTCAAAATGGGATCTTGTTTTGAAAACTTTCAAAAATGTAATTTTTCCATTTTGGCAATTTTTAAAACGGGATCTCATTTTGTGAAAGCATAAAAAATGATTTTTTAATAAATGTTTAAAATTTCAAATTGGTTTTGCTTTGTGGTCGGGTTTTTGCCTCGGATTTTGGTTTGGAAAAAGCATTGGGAGTCTGAACCTAGGCCTTCAACCTGGTTTGACCTGCAAGTTGAAGGTTCTAACAATGCCAGAGAAAAATACCGTTTGGACATATGGCTGAAGACTTTTTTTGTAGAATTTTTTGACGAAATTAAAACCCATTTTAGATGAGACAATTTAGATTCCAAATATGTAACTTTTTTACAATTGGATTACTTTTTCTATTTTTCAATCAATCTATGATGAAACTGGTCCATAAACTTTAAATATCAGAGTTTTTAACTATTTTAATAACTTTTGATCAACATAACATTTTGACGAATGAATTGCACAAGCGAAAAATTCAGACAATTATTTTCAATTTAAAAAAAAATTGAAAAAAATGATAACTTTAGGTCATCTTATGCATGTTGTAAACGACGATTTCTCTAAACAACAAATATGCTTCATAAAAAATTAACAAAAAATAAATTCAATAAAAAATTACAAAATATATCCAGGACAAGCTTTTGTGAGTCACAAATATTTTTCCAAAATTATTTAGAAAAATATGGATGTCATACACGTGCATGGTATGGTAAAAAAAAAAAGACTTTTAAATAGTGGTTTTTACAAAAACCTATTGAGACTCAATTGGTACAATCTGGGTATTGAAATAAATTACATATTTGGAAACTAGACTCCGAGTACGACATGTTATGATCAGTGACTTGTTTGAAGATTTCATCTCTAAGTGCTTCAAATTTTAAGGTCAAATGTGTCAAACTCTGAAAATCAGGGAAAACACTTCCACTTTTTGGCCAAAAAGTGGACTCAACTTCTTGCCAACACTCGGAAAAATGTATACACATAAAAATGGTCACATTATAGTAAGTCTGGTAATTAATTAAATACAAGTTATTGAATTAATCTTCTAAATTCAATCTACATATAAATTAATTTAAATAATTTATTTATATTGTTCATTTTCTACATTTCTCTATCTTAATTAAATAAGTTTAGTTACTTATTTAATTTAATCATCTTTTCCATTTCTTCTTAATTAATTAAATAGGTTTTACAATTTATTTAGTTTAATTATTACATTCCTTTAATTTGACTTTTTAATTCAAATAAAGTAAATATTCTGTAACATTAGAATAAATCTGTGATGAGATCTGCAACTAGAACAAATGATTGTTAATCCTAATCTAAATCAAAACTAATCTAAAAATCTAACAATAAAGAACGAATATGAAAACATGATAAAAACTAAACAAACTAAAATGATATTACCGAATATGCGTTCACCCCTTCAAATTATCTCCATTGCTTTTCTCCATTTTGTCTTTTTAGTATTCTTGCCCTCATATTTATGTGTTTGAATGCAAGTATAGCTGTGTTGAATGTCTAAGAAAAATATCGAAGAATGGTCTCTTCTCAAAAGTATGTGATTTTGGGAGAGGAATAATGATAATGACAGGCCATTTTATAGATTTTGTGTTTTCAAACGATTGACTCAAATTGAAAGAGAGATTGACGGATGAGATTGATGAATGCCATGCGATGTGAGTTGTGTCTCAGATAGAACGTGAGTTAGAACATGAGTCAGGAAAGACTAAAAATAGAACAAATCGTAATCTTCAGTTAAGAATCTTTGAAAATAGAAGAAATAGACTTTGAATGTCAAAGACAAAGTCAGAACTCGAAGATGAGGAATTTGAATGCATAATTAAATTAATGAAATAAATAAAATATATTTAATTAATAGATGCATACATGCATATGAGTTAGAACTAGATAATCGACTAGTTGTGACAGAGAGTTTTCCTGCACAGATGATTAGCAGTTAAATTCAGAGATAACTGAAGAACTAAAAATAGATCTCAAGTTAGAAGGTAAGTGGATGATTAGATAACTGATTGACAGAGGAATGTGAGACAAATGAATTAAATGTGAATTAAATGTTAATTTAATTCAACATTCTAAAATAGAAGATTTAATTAAATAAATAAAGATAATTTATTTAATTTGACTTTCGAAAACGATAATATGAATAATTAAATAATAAATATTTAATTATAGTTGAAAAGGGGGTTAAATGAATAATTAAATAAATATATTTAATTATAGTTGACATATGATAAAAGAGGGTTTAATTAGATAATACATATTTAATTAAGAAGGAAGAATTAAATAGTTAGGGACATAATTAAACAAATATGATTTATTTAATTATCCAAGTTGAATAAAGGTCATTTATGAATTAATGAATTAATTAAAAAGGGATATTTAATTAATAGAGGAAACATGTGTTATAAAGGCTAATTAAATAATTAATATTATTTAATCATGACCATGGACTATAGAAAATTATTTTGAATGTGGTGTTCGTAGGTCTAGACCAATTTTCGGTGTCTACATATTCTTCTTTTTCCAAAATCATCTTTTCCATTTCGTCTTAATTAATTAAATAAATTTTACAATTTATTTAATTTAATGATCACATTGCTTTATTTTATAATAAAGTTAATATTTTCTTTTTTCATTTCTTCTTAATTAATTAAATAAATTTTACAATTTATTTAATTGCTTTATTTTGAATAAAGTAAATATTCCAAAATCATGAAATCATATTTAAATCTTCTAAATATTCTTCTTTCCAAAATCATAAAATCATTCTTAAATCTTCTAAATATTATTCTTTTTCCAAAATCATAAAATCATTCTTAAATCTTATAAATATTCTTCTTTTTTCAAAATCATAAAATCATCTTGAAATCTTCTAAAAATCCATCTCACATATAATTAAAAAAATTTAATATTTAATTAGAAACTTCTTATCCACTTTTCACACATAATTAAATAATTTTAATATTTAATTATGGAAGCTTCCAAATCTACATGTCACATGAAATTAAATAATTCTATTATTTAATTGATTGAATTATCTTCAACCACTAAAACTAACTGATAACTAAACTTGACAAATGACAAGTTGCCTTCATTTTTGAGTAAAAAGGTTTTGTGGGAAGGAAACATCTTCCTTATTTTTCTCTAGCCTACATTTTTCTCTCCAACTTCTCCATCTCTCACCGTTCATCTTATTAGATTGAATCTCAACCATTGATCTTTTCCAACTAAGATTTTTCCTCCAAAAATCTATAAATAAGACCTCTTGGCTCTTTGAAAATCTTGGAAGTTGGAGCTAGTTGCATAGTGTGAGCATTATAGTTGAATAATCAGGAATTTAGCATTTAAATATCTTAGTTTCATAATCATAGCATATCATCTTAGCTTTCATCATCTTAGAATAAATAATCATGATAGAATAGCTTGCATAATCTGTTCTTAGTTTCATTCTCATAGTTTCATTATCTCACATCATTTAGCATAAGAATGCATTTTCCATATCTCATTCTCTCGGTTGTCATTTCGGTGAGCTTCTGCTTATGCAATATGAGAGAAAGCAACTTAAAATGAATTCTTGGAGATAAAGGACAATGAGACAACTTTGAAGAATTTGTTGGGTTTGAAGCTTTATTTAGTTTTAAATTAGATTTCCTTAATACAATGTTTCATTGGTGTGTTTTTTAACTTGTTTGTTTATTCCAAATATTCACACACACAATTATAGAGAAGTTTAGATCAACTGGAGGCTCTATCGAATAATTTGAAAGATAGAAATTTGAGGCTTGAAGTTCCTAGCCACAACATTGCAATAACAAGGTATGCCTCAAATTTTACCATTTTTCACCATATTGAAAAGGTTATCTTTCAAATTTTTCCAATTTTCACCTTGTTGAACAAGTTTTCTCTCAGCTTTTACTATTTTTCATAGGGAATTTTTTATTTGTTTGTAAATGAGGTTCTTTAGTGGACTTCACAACCACTATCCAATAGATGGGTGTGCCAGGCATATAAATGAGAAGTCTAATTAAGCATGAATAAATTAAGTTGAAAATATACTAAGCTACCATTAAACGACAACCCCAATAAAATGAAATGCATTTTATTCTTTTGTGACTGTAGTGTTTATGATTTCCAGAGGTCGTGATATTATTTTATATGTTTTCGGGCCTATGTTTATTTTATCCTTTTCTTGGTTTGTACTGGATTGGATTATGGGACCGTGTTCTTGCTCTATGGAGTGAGCTTGGATTACATTCTTCATATTTTAAACCTCATTATGTTCGTGGGTAGAATTATGGGCTCCTTGCATTGAGGGGATTTTTAAACTAGGTCACTGGCCTTGGATTATCATTATTACTACTAAATAATAGAAAAATATCTGATACAATGGCCAACTAGAAACATATACAATAGACACAGGAAAAATAAATAACATATTTAAAAATATAATAATTTAACAATCTAGATATAAACTAGCAACAAGGTTTAGCTATTTAGAGGCTAGAATAGGATTTGATCTGGTTCATGCTCATAGGATTGTATCCACTACCTTCAAATTCATGGTAAGAACGTCTGTATGCATTTTCCAATGGATCTTAGCTAGGTAAATAATAGATTGGCAAGAAAAATATAGTACAAATGTGATAGATACATCAAAAAGGTAAATTATGCATTTAAAGTTTATGAGAAAGATTTGCAACAAATGTATGTCGTTTATATGTTAACAAAGATTTGAATCTACGTTGTGTTCCTTGGAGTATCTTCATTACCATTATCCCAATGCATAAATTATCTTTAACCCATGGTAACAACTCACGTACTCAATTGTTCAATATGGTGTCCTTCATATAAGTACAAAATAGTTGGTTGGAAAAATATGGAGAAAGAATGATAGACACAGAAAAAAAGTAAATTATACATTTTATGCAATGTCCCCAATTAAAATCATGCAATATTTTGTGCAAATTTATGATTTTTTGTATTTATTTTTGAATTTTGAAAACCAAACCTATTTGGAAGAACAAATAAGATTCAAAACAATTGACTGGAAACAATTTAGAAAACCCTCATTTGTTGATATGACTCTTTATATTATAAATCTCATCAATTACAATTGCTGACATAAACCCTAGGTTAATCCAAGAACTCAGATTTGAATTAAAATAATCATGTTAGCATCATTCCACATCATACAATCAATTTGGGAAACCTCGGAGATTTAATTTTATTTGCCTACTGAGCTGGAAATGATTACAATTCATGAAACAATATTTTATTATGATTTTAGTCATAAAAGATCACTCACAAAATGCAGATTTAGGCATGTCATGAAACCTTCCAATACTTGTTATGAACTCTTGTAGGTTGTGGTGGGGAGTTTAGGACTGTGGCAATAGGTAAAATGGTGTAAAGAGTTGATGCACAACAACATATAATGCTGGTATAGCTCCCCCAAGTCTGATTGAACCCTCCTTGATGTTGGTACACACTATAGAAAGATGAAAAATGGCTGCTATGGAGTCTAAAGGTTGTATGGATGATGAAATTCAACCCAAAAGTGTTGGTATTCCATTGATTTTCAATAAATGCTAGGAAAATAGTGAGCAATGTGCATGCAAACCCTTCAAAAGTAATTTCTAAATTTTTGTGCGGCTAGGCTACCTCCAAAAATCTTCAATGATGTTAACCAACAGTTGGTATGACTGTAACAACTCAGATCCAACCCTTTAGGATGCCCAAAAATTCACCAAAAATATGAAACTCAATTTATTGACCCTCAAAAATGTGTCGGTGATGAAAATATCCTTTTTTCTTGCCAAAAACACTGTAATGATACAGTAGCAGCACTATAGAAGATTGAAAAATGTCTTCAAATATTGAACAAGTCGGCACAATTTTGATCCCTAGATGGAATTACCCAAAATGGGAAATAAAGGTTTTCTCTTTTGGTCCAATATACTGAATTCCAAGAGGATTTCCGTCCTCTAGAATTTGAACACACTAAGGGTTTTTGTCCTTGGATGCCCTAGATTGAAAAACTGCTCAAATCAAAAAGTAGCATACAAATGATAGCTTGAATGATCTTCAAATGAAGATAGGTGCCTTGATATACCTTGTTGAATCAAGCCCTTGGGTTCTAAATTTCCCTCCCAAGTATTTTAAAATACGTTGAATATTTAAAATAACATTTATTTAAATACTAGTGTTTAAAAAACCTTTAATTTTAATTATTATAATATTATTAAGTTTCCCTTGAACAATATTATTAATTATCTTAATTCAAAAAAGGGAACATGGCATTTTAAATTATAATAAATGAAGTGAGTTGTTTTGGAAAGTTCACTGGTATAGGCGAAACAAGCACCACCAACATCAACAAATATTGTTTCAAATCCAAATCCATATTGAGATGCAAAGGAAAAGGTAGATATTGATTCAGTATCAACAGAAAAGGAAGAGTTAGTTCTAGAGTAGAATTTGAACCTAGCTCAAGTTTCTTGGACCATTGCACCTATGGTCAAACACCCATATTGAATTTTACATATGATGGACCTAAAGTATGGAAAAAAGAAATAGTTGACAACTAAAATATAGATAAAATCAACGAATGCATATAGAAAAGTATGATAACCCTAGAAAATCTAGTTACAGTTTTTAAAATTTGAAAAAATTAACATAATTAACATGTCTTGTTTACAAAATTGAGTTGTCTAGAAGTATGAGAGGAATTTGAACCTAGGTAATATTTTTAGTGTTCTTATTACCAATACATCCATAGGAACAAATATCACATTGAATTTTTAATGGTTTATCTAAGGAAAAATGAGGGTCAGTAATAAATAATAGAAAATGTACAAGAGATCCTAAAAAAAAATCGATAATATATAATAAATTTTTAAAGATTAACGTCCCTTGTATATATTTATGACATTATTAGTTTTTACAAGTTAGAGAAAAATTTGAACCTTGCACACTTCTTGAAGTGTCCTGTAACAATCATGGCCATGGTAACAACTCTTGTATAAATTTCCTTACTATGGAATTGAAATAAGGAAATATCAACAACTAAGTAGAATAATACAATAGACACCAAATTTTTTTTTAATAATAGTCTTGAATTACACTAATCTAACATTATCAATGCACATTTACAACAAAACTAAGTTTTTTACAAGTTAAGAACAAAATTTGAACCTATGTCAAATTTCTCATTGTGTCCTTTTTATGCTTATAGTCACAACTCTCTTATCAAATTCTCCATAAACTTTTATAATGGAAAAGCAGGTCTTCCAAATAAATACAGTGGAAATGATCAAGAAGTAAACAATGAAAATTATGATAACTTAATATTCTAGAGATATTTACAACAAAAGTGAGTTGTTTACAAATAATTGCAATATTTAAATTGTGATCACCCTATTAGGATTTCCATCATTACTGTCACACCCACAGTAAGAATTTTTATATGGAATGTTCCATGCCATGAACCCTAAATAAGGAAAAAATAAAGAAAAATTCATGTACTACATCCAAAATTTGAGGCTTCCTTGTATTCTTCTACTTTGTCCACAGAGAAAGTGTTTGGGTAGTAGGATTATGCCCTATTCTTGAGAGACCCTCTTCAGAATCAAATTTTGCTACTAGAATGGGGTCATCCTATGCTCTAATCTAATCAAGAAGAAAAAATTTAGATAACTCAAGTTTAGTTGTCATGAGTGAAAAATCTCAACTTATTTTGTGTATTTCAACACTAGGATGCATTTTACTTTTGGCTCATAAATTCATATAATTCAAATATTTGTTTTGAGCTCAATTTTTTATTTTGATGTTGACTAATGTGATTGGTATGTATTAAATGACCCAACAACTTAGTTACTACACTATCGTGTGTCACCTTTAGCCCCCTTACGATACTGCAGAGTATCCTTAGTACTCTCTTCAATGTACCACTCTACCGTGGGCTATGTCTTGACCCCCTGAGGGATAGCGGTATAGCGTGCATGGTGTAGTATATATAGCAATGGCTCCTCTCACCGCCCTACCATGAGATGCTTGGTGATAAACTATGGTAGAGAGGTAAGGTATGGGTATCATAATGTGGTAGCGGTATTGCGGTAAAATGTGAAAATGGGCATGTGAAGGGCGATAATGTGAATTGTATAAACAATAGGAGTGGGAATTTTGGATTTTCATTTGATAAAATATTTAGAGAATTCCTAGTCTCAAAACATAGCTTGTTTGAAAGCACCTTTTTTAGGCTTTTAGCCATAGCAGCAAGGAAATGAATTGTTTGATAAAATTCTTTGATAGACGTGTATGAAAAATGTGTTAGCATAGACAAGGAAGTGAACTCTCTGAAAAAATTCCTCAAAGAAATGAGGTCTCATGGTGATGGAATTCCATGACAATCAAATCATTTGATTGTCATGGAATTCCATCACCATGAGACCTCATTTCTTTGAGGCATTTTTTCAAAGAGTTCACCGATTTGTCTATGTTATTGCTTACTATTATGCTTTTGATAGATTTTTTCCAAGCATCCATAGCTTGTTTAAAAGCACCTATTTTAGGTTTTTAGCCATAGCAACAAGGTAGTGAACTGTTTGACAAAATTCTTTGGTAGACATGTATGAGAAATGTGGTAGCATAGACAAGGCAATGAACTATTTGAAAAAATTCCTCAAAGAAATGTGGTCTCACAGAATGCCATGACAAGTAAATGCAATTGGTAGCTTCTCCTAATTATTAGTTATATAATGTGAACTAATTGCATAACTCCTTAGGTTGACTTTGTAAAAACTATATTGTAATTAAATTTTTCTCATCTATCATAATCTAGTTATTATTTATGCAATGTGAAGTAATTCTTTGAGTTTGAAAGATGTGCAATGCAATGTAATCAACGATATGAATATAAACTACAAAAATCTATTTTTTAAAATCTATTAGTTAAACTCTTTATTTTGTTTTCTCTCTATATCTCTATGCTATGGAAATGCCTTTCAATTTCAAAAAAATAGCTTTTATCTCTTGTTCTACAATTTTTACCTGATTTTTTCCAAAAAATTTATAGATATTTTCAAAAAGTCTTATACTTTTGGTTTGCTGATTTTTTCGCCAAAATATTTTTTCTCCTATGGATCATAAAGAAATAATAAAAATCTTGAAATTCTTTTCTTTTCTCAGAAATTTCTGATTATTTGTAATTCCAATATTTTTTACTTCCTTATACAAGGTTTCTTTGTTCTCTTTTACATTGAATTAGGTGGCCCGGTAAGTTAACTTCAATTTGTTTATGATTTGGTGGATTCTTCAAGATGTTTGTGCATTTTTTAGTCAAATTGCTGAAACGGATTTGTAAAGACAGAGTTGAGGGTTTGTGATTCTACAAAAATGGATTTTCACCCATTCTACCTATTGTGACTTTTATGCTTGGAAAGGCTCTGATGACTATTTTTTACATGAATTAATCATTTGTATTTATTTTTTTGCTTGATGGTAAACTACATGCAGTGCAATTTTATCAAAAACACGAAAAATAACAACACCTTGATGTCAATCATAGTTGTGTTGAAGCTGAGGTAATATAATAGTTGTTGTGGACAAAAATTTATAGCTTTTGTATTCTTTACTTGAATTATATTAACTTTGCATGATGATTAAACCACATGCAAGGAAATTATATGAAAGCAAAACAAAAATGAAAAGACCCTATCAATAGAGCTCTCAGAAAAGATACACAACTTCAAGACAATGTTGATAGTGATTATGCTGAATTCGAGGAGTATATTCATGATATTGATAGTACTACTGGTGTTGAACTTGAGGTGATTTTTACGAAACGTTACTTTTCCTTGATTCTGAAAGCCTTCATGTATTAATGACTATTATGATCCCAAACAGTGAGCAAGCTTATAAAATAGTGAATGGAAAACTAAAAAATTGAATGTAACCCATAGAACAATCATTGAACCTAATTTGCCACTTTTCAGTGGGGATTGTTGGCACTTCAATACTTTATGATGCTTGACTATGTTTTAGGGCATTGTAATTGACCTTGTCAACATCTTTAACTTAGTGTGCTGCTTCTTTCATTGGATGATAATTGTTGTTCGTTCCTTCATGGATTTATTGTTAACTTTTCATTATGTTTGTTATTAAAAAAAATTTCTTTTGATATTCTTGTCTCTTTCTCTTAATTTTTTATTTTTTTTAGTAATGATATTTGCTACTCGATCCAGTAAACTCATTCTTACAACCACAAATATCACTTCCCTTGCACTAAACTCACTTCTACAGCCATGAAACTCACTGCTACTACTACTTGTTCATTAGAAATCATTCCTTACTTCTTTTTGCATACTCTTACACTATTTTCTAACAATTAAAGGCTATTTCTCTATTATTTATGTGACCTCTAAATCAAACCTTATTTGTTACTCCTTTTCTGCTACTATGAAAGCCATAGAGAAAGACTACATTGTTTCCTCAATGACTACTCTTAATGGTTGTCACATGTTACCTTGATACATGTTCTTTGTTCTTCTTTTATATGTCATCATTGACAAGGTTATGTTGACTGCATGGGGTTATGTTTTAGAGCGTTAATGCCATTTTTTTGTACATCCCAATGTATTTCATCTTCTCCTTGCAGTAGTAGTAGTAGTGCTCTCATATTGCATTCTTTGTTTTTGTGCATTAGCTACCTTTTTTATGTGTAATAGTGTTGTCATAGCCTTATGTTTCTAGTATGTGTGCATGGTAAAGTAGTATTTATATTTGTGGCCTTTGTATTTGATTAGCATGAAGCTAATAGTAACAATGTAAGCACTACTATGAGTGATGGTTTTTTAGTAAATTAGATTGATCATTGCAATTATTTTTGAAATTTTATTTTTGTAATTATTTTAACACACACATGCAAGTACTATTTAAGTAAGTAATGGTTGTTTCATTATGCAAACAAGGGTAATAATTACCTATCTAATACAATGTGTTATTTTCTTTTCTTTTCGCAGAAATGTATTGATAAACTCAAAGAAGGTGATAAAGTTATGGTGTTGGATATGTTTGATGGTGATGTTGTGGGCATCGAGCGGATTCACTCCCTATGTATTGTACATGGATTCAACTTGAAAGGAACAAGAGATGCAAATGTAAACATTTTAAAGGTCACAAGTAACATACCCCTTGTTTATGAAGACAAAATAGATGGAGTTTTTCATTTGAAAGAGAAAGAGGGAACCTTCACACAGTGGCCACTAAAATATTTCAAAAAAATGACATAGTTGAACATGTTTATCATGTTTATCATGTACTAGTTAATGTTAAACATCTTGGCTCACTGCTTTATGCAGTATTTTGAATGTGTTGTTCAGGGATCTTAATTATCATGGTGTATTTGAAAGAGATGGAAACTCTTAGAAAATTTTGACATCTTGTAACTTGATATATATATATATATATTTGCATTAAATATTTTATTTCAAATTACCTTTATTTATCATGATGGTGAACCAATATTTTAATTCTAGCATGTTGTAGGTTGTTCGTATATGTAATATTTTTATTTTCTTTTACGTTTTAGTTAAAGTTTAGTATTATGTTAGTTTTTCATTATAAAATTTATGGTATTTAATAAATTATTCATTTCATGACTATATTTATTACCAATTAATGGAAACTGTTCAACAAAAACTGCCAAGCCTTTGTTGTTTTATTTTTACCTTGCGGTTGTGCCTTACCTTTACAAATGTTCACTAGCCTCGGCGTGCTCCATGTGGCTGCCTCGCGAAGCTTTCTACTTTTGTATCGCTTTGATTTTTTTCGGTCTCCATCTACATGTCACGTGGCTTTCTCTGGCTACTTTCCAAACTGGGCCCGCCTTGTACTTTCTTTTGCTCGGAGTACTCCATGTGGCTCCCTCTCAGAGCTTTTTGTTGGGCATCTCTTCGACTTTTTGTCAAGCTCCGTCTGAGTGACACATGGTGATTGTTGTTGCGCCAGTTACCTTGTGAATGTTACTACACTTTTTTTTACTCGCTTGTTGTCATGTTTCTTGTTGTGGCGTTGCGTGTTCTCTCTGATTGCTGCATGGTTTTCCATTCCATGTTGTGGCTTCGCTAGGGTGCCCCTGGGTGATCAATGTTTGTTGTGGTGGATCGAGGTGATCTGAGCCATTAGTCTCTGCTCATGGTTTTTCTTCTCTTGGTGCATTTCAGGCGATGGACTGGCCTATAATTAGGGCCATGTTTCTCTTTATTTAGGTTGTTGGTTAAGTTTGCAAAAACTCCCCAACACTGGGAAGAAGGCCTTTGTAATAGTTTTATTCAATTTGAAGACTCCAGACTATGCCAAATAAATTTATCCTTTATGTTTATTCATGCATTTAGTGAGACTATTGGTCTATGTCGTTCTCTTCTTTTATTGTATGAATGCCTGTTCTTCGGCTTTCTGTAATCTTTTACAACTCAATAAATACAAATCATGTTTTTTCAACTCCTCTATGTTAGCTAAAAGTTATGCTAAGATTATGTTATGCAAATTAGAGGGTACTCTTATGTTATAAGTGCTTTTGAGAAAATTAACTTGATGAACAAAAATTTAGTGGGTCGAGCTTTTTCTTTCTGCACTGTGCTCTGGTGAATTTGTTTAAGATTTTGGCGCATCGCCTATAACATAGATTTTACATTTTTGCTGTCTTTCTTACCTTTTACTTCTCCCACTAAACAAAGAGCCGACTTTGGTAAAACCCCAGAGGTCACTTAGCTAGCACATAATGTCTCCAAATAGTTGAGTTTCCCATGAGATTGCTGCTACATGCAAAATTCTGCATCAATAGTTCTTTTCTGGCACGCCCGGTGGGACTCGAACCAGCACAATCACCCGATTTTATAAGTGTGTATGAGCCATCAACCTGTAAATATGTCACAGACTGCAAGAGTCCCTAGCCAAATTGTACCACCATTAGTTTCTATGCACATGAGAGGTCGGCAAGGTAGCCCTTCACTTCCTCCATCTCCTCCATCACCTACTCCTCCGCCGTCACCTGCTTCGCCTGTACCTATGGCTGCTAGAAATTATGTAGCCTGGGACTCTGACAGTCCTTTAGTTTCCCCTATGCCTCCTATAGTATGGGCTCCCATCCCTATTTCTTCTCTAAAAGCTATCCCTAAGTATTCTGGGGATGAGTCAAAGACATCAACGGAACATCTACAAGATGTGGTAGACGTATGTCTGGTACATGGCGTATCAAATAAAAATGTAGCTCTTAGGTTGCTGGCCATAGACTTCTGATGAAAGGTGCTAAACTGGTACAAGACTCTTGGAGCTAGTACTATTACAACTTCGGACCAGCTCAGAACTCCCTTTTATGAGCATTTTTCAAATGCTGGCGATAGATCATCGCTATACCATCAACTGATAAACATAAAGTGAGCTCCTCATGAAGCTTTACCTGATTTCAATGTGAGGTTACATTCAACCTGGCAGAGGGTGCTTGTTGGCAGCTGACCACTTCTGGATTTGGCGTTCATGTTCTACCTAAATTCGATCAATGCTGATATCTCCATGATGTTACAAGCTCTTGGCGGAGAGACTCTACCCAATGCTTACATCTTGGCTGTCACTACTGAAAATAACCCGATTGTCGTTGGAAAAATGGCACCGAGACCAATAATGCCATTATTTCCAGAGTGCAATTCCACAGAAGCTGAAGTTCCTTCCACTAGCATGCCTACGGCTCCTCCCAAGTCTATGTATATCTATTTCAGAAGTGCTCCGAGCATGGCTTCGATGGCAGCTCCGATAGTAGCTCCTATGCCTAATCCCTTGACTGCCGAGATGAACGAGATGAGAGAACAGATGTGATCCATGACTAATGAATTAACTACTATGAAGTGGGAGAAATATAGCTATCAGAAGCCAACTTACTAGAATTACCAAGATGGAAAGGCTCCGTACCAATCAAATCAGTGGTAGGATAGGTCACGTGGAAATACCTTGGCTTAGCCGAGTAACCAGATGGTTCCGGTAACCCTGCTGATATAGCCGTTCATCCTAGTTCAAATTAAGAGATAGTTGTGGGTTAGAATAATTTAGCTAAAGATGCCAATTCATGGTGCTTTCCTTGCAATGATGCACACATGCCAAGAAATTGTTTGCGGGGAAATTTATAACAAAATATCATAGACCAACATAGCCAGGGTAGCACATCTAATCCTTGCAACCAATCATATGCCTCCTAGTAGATGGACAATGTTGTCCTTGCCGCTCAAATGGAAGGGATGTCTATCCAGCAAGAGTCCAACATAGTTCTAGATAAAGCACTCTTTTCTTGGATGGAGGGAGAAGAGTTGAAATTTCCAAATGACATCCCTATGTATAAAGTGCCCCAGGTGTAATCAGACTACAACATGCATTCATAGCGTAGATTCATTGAAGAGTTCATAGCCTTGCCTACCAATTATTCATCTTAGCTGACACCTAGCTCAGCGACAGGCCTATTTTCAATCCCACCACAGTCTAAGGCGGCTATTCCTAGCTCTCCGAGTCCATTTCTTCCGAAGGTGAAGGCTCCATCGATCACCCCTATTGTTTCCGAATAGCCAGATGCAGCGGCCACGAAGCCAATATCGACTGTGAAACCTAAAGAGAAAGAAAACACAACTCACCAGTCGAGAACATAGTTTAACATGGTGGAAAAATTGAAGTTATATACCAACCCTTCTCTGTGGGATGTCTTGGCTATTCCAGAGCAAAAAGTGCTACTACAAAAGGCATTATCGGGAGAGGATGATGTGAAGGTGTCTAGCTAGTCAAATGAATAGAAAGTATCTAGGCTAGGCTTGGATAAAGTGCTAATAATTCAACTAGAGGAGAAGGTCAAGTCCAGAAAGAAAAGTAAGCATAAACCTAAGACTTTCTTTCTAACAATTTTAATTGGTGACAAGCTGTTACATAATTGTATGATTGACTCTGGTGCTAGCACCACAGTTATGCCAAAGTAAGTAGCTTATGCTTTGGGTTTAAACTATGAGCCTCTGAACAAAGGAGTCATGCAGCTAGATGGAAATAAGGTTGATACCGTCGAGGTAATCAAGGGATTGCCTATGACTTTGTTTTCCTGCCCTAGTATCACTGTAAATCAGGATACTGTACTCATTGATATTCCTCCTCTATTTGGGATTTGTTTGTCCCAAGAGTTCACAACAAATGTTGGAGGATATCTAGCACTGGACTAGTCACACCTGATTATGAGGACCAAACATGGAGCCAAGATGAAACTATTATCGGAAACTTTGCATTCTGAACATGCTGCTGACGAGGCCCTGCTCAACTTTGAAGTAGCACACACTCAATCTCTGTGGAAGAGAGGTTCAATGCTGAATTTCTAGAAGAAGAGGAGGCTACTAGCTCTCACACAGAAAATGAGGAAAATTTGTTGAAAGAGTGTATTGATATAGACCCTTTCGGGAATTACCATGCAACTGGCCTCAGAACCTATGTTATACATGAAGAAGGAAAGATTATGCCCAAAGTTACTGAGGAGCCTAGAGGTGAACAATCTTCAGAAATATCAACTTTGTACTTTGATGGTGCAAGATGTAGAGTAGGAGTTGGAGCAGGTATTTGTTTCATATCCCCATCCAAGGAAAAGACCTTGAGGTCGTATCGCTTCTAGTTCACGTGCTCAAAAAATGAAGCCAAATATGAGGGTCTGGTCCATGGTTTAAGCTTTGCAAAACAAATGGGTGCAAAGCATATAACTATGTTTAAAGATTCGAAGTTGGTGGTCAACCAAATCCATGGAATTTCTGTTGCAAAGAATATCCGTATGCGATCCTATCGACATAGAGTCTAGGATCTGATTGAAAACTTTGAGGCATTCAATATTCAGGCTATACCGAGGGAGAAGAACTTTGAAGCTGATAGAATGATGACTATCGGGGGTCAGTTTGATCTGGCCTCTGAATTATTAAGAAATAAGCATGCGGTGAGGGTAATTGTAAGAACCGCTGTTCTAGAATAGCGACGCTCATATTGCGTCATTCTTCTAGTCCTTTGGAGAATTCTTCGATCAGCTGTAACAAAGGATTATCGAAGCTTATGGGGATCAAATTATCTAGTTGAAATCTAGTAAGCTTCCAAGAGGGATAGTCACTTTGGAGAACCTTTTTTATTCTGATGATGTGACGAGGGACGAAAGGAAGCTCATAGCTGACAGGGGTGATTACACGAATTTGTAGATCGAGGAAGACAAAAAGCTCAAGGTTAGAAAAGAATTTTCTCAGAAGAATAAGGACAGACTAAGGCATTTCTATGAAGAATATTCGAGTGTAGTAGCCTGGTCATATGATGATCTTAAACGATATGATCTCGGGATCATCGAGCATACAATTGATTATCAGAAGGGGCGAAGCCAGTCCATTAAAGGTAGAGACCTGTGAACCCAAAGATAGATTCTCTCATGTCATAGGAGTTAAATAAGTTGATCACATCCCAAATAGTGTTTCTGATCAAACACAACACTTGGGTGTCAAACTTGGTGCCAGTCTGCAAGAAAAATGGGGACATCCACCTATGCGTAAACTTTCGAGACTTGAATAGAGCATCCTTAAAGGATCATTACCCCCTCCCTTCAATGGAGGTAATTCTGCAAACTGTAGCTGACTCCAAAATGTTTCCAATGTTGGATAGTTTCTCGGGCTACAACTAGATTCAAGTAAAGGAGGAGGAGCAACACAAGACAACATTCACTAGAAATTTTGGGACTTATGCATATGCCAAGATTCCTTTTGGAATTTTAAATGTTGGAGCCACTTTTCAGAGGGCTACAGATATTGCCTTTAAGGATTTGATCCATAAGATTATACTCATCTATCTAGGTGATTCGACAGTATTTTCAAAATCTTCTAATGATCATTTTGATCATTTGGAGTTTGTCTTCTAGAAGTTCCAGGAATTCAAGATTTCTTTAAATCTGAAGAAATGTGTGTTTGGAGTTCCCTAGGGGAAGCTATTGGGATATGTTGTCTCTAAGGAAGGCATTAACATTGATCCAGAAAGAGTTGATTCAATCTGCGAAATTTCGTTACCTATCAACAAGAAGGGTGTACATTCTTTCCTGGGTAAGGTCAACTTCATTAGCCAATTTATTGCATATTTTGCAGGTATTGTTTGGTCTATTACCTTAATGCTAAAGAAGGACCAAATTTTAAAATGGATAGCAGAAGCCAGAAAAGTTTTCGAGCTTATAAAGAAGGCTATTTCTTCTGCTCCTATGTTGGTAAACCCCTACCTGTTAAAGGATTTTATTATGTATGTTTTTGGTGGTGGCAACAACATTGCCACTGTGCTTATGCATAAAGATGATGAAGAGAAAAGGGATTCCCCTGTTGCCTTCTAATCATGAAACTTAAAATAGTATGAAGTAAAGTACAAATTTGTAGAAAAGTAGGCCTTTGCCATTGTTAAAGGGCTTAAGAAGTTTCGAAATTTGATATTATACAATAAGGTGATAGTTTGTGTACCGCATCCTAGTGTGCGGGAGTATATCATGGAGGGAGAAATCATAGAGAAGAGAGCTAATTGGATCACCAAGATCCTAGAATATGATATTGAAGTCAGGCCTATTAAGACTGTCAAAGGAAAGGGACTGTGTGAGTATCTCACAGAAAAAAGTGAAACAATGACTAAGCTTGAGGCTCCAAAACCTTTGTTTTTGAACGAAGAAACTTCTTAGGGTGACTAGTTGGAAGATAGAATAAGCTGCATGCAGAAAGGAAGGTATCTGATCAATCTACCTTCTTTTAAAAGGTGTTTCTATCATTTGAAAAATAGTAATTATGTTCTCCTGGAGAGTGTCAAGTTTAAGAAAAATTTTAATGGTGTCTTGCTAAGGTGTGTAAATGAGGAACAAGCCAAGAAAATATTAGATCAATACCACAATAGCCCAGCTGGAGGACATTTTTCTATAGGGACCATGATGATTAAAATCATATGTGCTGGTTATTTTTGGCCAACACTTTTTAATGATGCATTTTTATTGATTAGTTCTTGCAATGAATGTCAGTTTCATGTTTGGAAGAGAAAGAATGCTGCTATGCCATTGAGGCCTATAGTAGTAGAAGAACATTTTTCTCAATGGGTCTTAGATTTTATTGGGATGATTAACCCTTTCTCCTCAGCCGAACATAGGTGGATATTGACAGCTATGGATTAATTCATCAGGTGGGTAGAAGCAGTGCCATTAAGGAATGCAATAGAAGCGGAGATTATCAACTTCCTGGAGGATATGGTAGCCAAATTTGGCCCACCCAAAACAATCATCTCTGATAATGCTAAAGCATTCCTCGGCTCAAAGATGAGCGAATTCACATTGAAGTATGGGGTTTTCCTGAAAACCTCTTATAACTATTATCCCTAAATAAATGGCCTCGCAGAGTCTACCAACAAAAACCTCATCAGGTTAATAAATAAAATAGGCTCAAAACACTAGAAAGAATGGCATAAGAACCTCCAGAGAACACTGTGGGTAGACCGAATCATGCCCAAGCAAATACTGAAGACATCTCCTTATGAGATGGTGTACGGGAAGGAGGCATTTCTACCTATTGCCACGAAAATCCCTACCCTACAATTGCTTAAATCTTTGGAAATTGAACAAAACAGAGCAATGGAGGTAAGGTTTTCTGAGCTACTCGAGGTACAAGAAAAAAGAGAGCATGCCCTTGAGGCGATGAACAACCGCTAGTAGGCGGTTAAGAAATGGTTTGACAAAAAGGTGTCGGATCAAGGGTTACAATGCAAGGATCTGGTGCCCAAGTTTAATGAGCCTGAAGTAAAACACGGTCAACACAACAAGCTCAAAAACTATTGGGAAGGGCCTTTCAAAATTATCCAGTGCAAATAGTTCAACTCTTTTGAGTTGGAAGACGAAGAAGGTAACGCCCTAAGTATTCTAGTTAATGGAATACATCTTAAAATATTTCATTAATTCTTCCTGTGAGAAGGCTATGTAAATTGTAAATATGTAATTAGTTTTTCCTGCTTTAAAATTTTGGATCTTCTTGGTGCTTTGTAATAACAGCAATGGTACAAGAAAATAAAAGAAAACATTGTAAATGGGCCAAAATTTCTGAAAAGACATATTGTATTTATGAGCCAAAAATTTACATTATATTGGGGGGTTAGAGGCCTTGTATCGATATTTACATATGTCCGCTATAGAGTGTAGCTTGAAAGGTGAAAATAAAAATGGGGATCATCTTCATTCTCAAGTTATCAATGGGAGGGACCAACAATCATAGCCACAGGTGGAGCGAGATTGGGGAACACCATTCTTTCAAAATATTCATACCACTAGAGATTTTGGAAAGGTTCAATGTAATGCACACACATGAAAAAGTAGTAGCCGATGTGGACCTTGGCACAATGCTCCTCATGAGTCTCCAACTCGAAGCCGAAGAGGAAGGGCCTGGTTGGAATAGGTCCTCCATGTAGTTGGAGCAAATGAATGTTACGAACCAAGGGGATCCCACGATCAAATTGAGTCACGTGCATGAGCTACTCCAGGCCTCTGAGGTAACATCGAGGGAAGAATTGCTTTGTCATCTTTAGTATTTTGCGTTTAGAAACACTAATGTCTAGCAGCGAGGCAACAAAGTGGGAGCAGATGCTAGTATTCACCTGGTACTATTCCTCATACTCTACGCAATTTTTCCCTAGGACCCACTTAATTTCCTTCACATAAAACAGGATCTTGACACCTGTCATGTGCTTTAAGCACCTGCATCTAATGTTTCCTAAGAAGGTAGCTTGGGCCTTCTTGCAGACAAGCCTTACTGGCATTTCCATGTTGTTTTCTTTACTGGCTAGAAAAAGAAAATTACTAAACTAAGAAACTTGCTAAGCTAGCAATGCTAGAAAAATTTGTGATTTGCAATGTTGCCAAGGGACTTATTTATAGATTGGCTAAGGTTCACCAGCCAAGGAAAACCATAATTATGACTGAGCCAAAGTGTGTCACATTTTCCTTGATTTTTAATGTTGTGGCATGTGAGGTGATGGGAATATGCAAGTACAGTTGCAAATTTCTCTATTAAGTTTCCACATTCATTAGAGATTGGCCAGGTGCCAGCATGAAGAGTTGTCATCCCATCTGAATCAAAGAAAAATCTTAAAGAAAGGCTGTTGGGTGACGCACCCAAGGACATTCAATGAAATCAGTAAATGCATAAAGCCTATGAGGGGATTTTCGCAAGGTTGTCTTGGTTTGTCTTCCAAGAAAATCAAGTGCCATCACACGCGAGGCTGTCTCTTAAATGTAGAGAGAAATTTGGCTGGTTGGTGATTCTTTCACATGTATGAAAGGCTAGTGACGCATAATGGCAACTTGGTATGAACGGCTAGCACGTACGCCTTTTCGACCATTTTTCTTGAAGATAAAAAAGGCAAGGTTAGGCATGCGGAACACATTAATTGCAAGGAGTTTTCTAAAGATAAAATAACTAAGGAATTTGTAAGAGGAAATAATTTTTCAGAAAGGCTGAGTTGTTTGTGAAAGTTTGCAGAAAAGTTCTTGCGAATACCTAAATGGCTGAAATTGTAGAAAACCCAACACAGACCCTGGCCCCAACAAGTATAATCAAGAAAATGATAAGGGTGCCCTACATGCAACTCTATGATCAAGAGTCTTATGCTACTCCAAGCATCCCCATAAATCCTTGCTGGCCTTTCACCCATCAAGTGGACCAGAGAATACTAAACACAATCCCTCACAGAGATCAGGCTTTGGTTGCAGAGGATTGGGATAATGTCTTTGATCATGAGCTATCCCAAAATCCTAAGTGCCTTACGAAGGCCGCATGCGGAAAAATGAAGCATGTAACAAACTCTTTCAACGAGCATTTTTGGTTCTGTGGGCTTCCACAATACATGGTTCCTTTGGTGCACCCATGCCCAGAAATTGTGGCAGCATGCGCGACACGCTTTGATGCAAATACTGGAGTGATAAGCAAGACTAATTTTAGGGTTTTCATTAGCCCTGAAACTATTCAAGATATGTTGTGCATCCCGCTTCCCTTGAATCGGGAGGTTGAAATTTTTGAACTGAACAGAATGCAACAAAAGTGGGGAGGGATCCAAAAGGTGCAATAGTTTTACCGCTCTGAGAGTAATCAACCAACAAGTAATTCAACACCACCCAAATTCCCTTTTGGTCTGAAGGCTCTGAAAGGTGGGTCTTCCTCTATCGCTTCTATACTAGTGCTGGTGTGTGGTCTAGATACAGACAAGCACATTTTTGAGTTTCAAATGTGCCTCAATTTTATGTTGAAGAAGAATCATGAGGCTCCACTCCTGGATTTTGCAAGAGTTATTAGTGATGGGATTTGGCAATAGCTGCAAGAATTCTAGGTCAGTGCTAGGTTCAGGTATCCCTCCTTCTTGGCCTACTTGATTTTACATCAGAATCCAGATTATTTTTTGACATTTATGTCTCTGGCTATTTTTGATGAGGGCGGATTAAGAAAGCCAGTTTTGACATGGACTCCTATCATGTCAAAAACCTTTGATTACTATGCATTTTTAGATTTATTCTTAGCCCCAAGTCTAAGGGATTTGGATGGATTTGGTATCAATATGACCGCATGCATATCGCCCTGATAGAAGTCCTAGTTGGGGAAGCTGGTACCGCCCTGTGATTGGTTATTTGTCATGGATTTCACCATACTTCATGTGTGAGGTTTCACCTGGGAGCCCTTCCAGCTCCCTCATTTTCTTTATGATAGAGTGCTGGCCCTAGAAGCAATGAGGCAACAATGTACTATTGATAATGATTACAAGGGGGAAAGCATTTAACCTCCCATTTGTTGCTGCTAATCATGTTTGGCTTTGTGTCATTGATCAAGTAGAGGACTTCAAAGATTGATACTTTGAAGATCATTCTTTCCAAGTTGGACAATCTTGGGTTGCTGTTGATAGAAGATACCTGGCATTACAATCCCAAAAATGATTTATCAGGGGTCGACATCAGAATCCCACATTCACCTTAGCCATTCTGGGACCTTCAGAGAAATTTCAAAGAGGGAAATTTAAGTAAATATGTAGGCCTTGAATATCTACCTACTGAGGATGATTGACCACCATGGCTGAATTTTTATTACATCGTGGGTAAAGCCAACCCAAAGCAGAAGATCAATCCGTCCTTGTGCACCCAATTGACTAAGCTTAATTGGACGTCTGATAAGATTTGAGACTTCTAGATATACTGACAGGAGACTTTGGCAACCGACAAGCTTCATGATGAGGTGGCCCTTGATGAAATATTTGATGATATCTAGGAGTACGAGCATCCAGAATTAGAAAGGTCTCTGAACCATTCAACATCTGTGCAACATTACAGAAAGGAAGAGATTGCCATGGAGCCTGGGGAGGAGGTAACTCAGAATCCTCCTACTTTTTCCAGGAATCCAATGCATGAGAAGAATACTAGTAAACATCTTGCATAAGAGGAGGATTCAAACACACAAGTATCAGAGCCATCCAACTCCTCTAAATCAACACGGAAGTGGGAGAGGAATACAAGTAGTCGGAGGTGGGTCATTCTTGACCTTGATGATTCTCCAAAGGAAAAGTGGCAACGTACTAAAGAGTCCAACGAAGAAGAAAAGCGGTCGATGGAGGAAGCGGTTGAAATGTCTGTAGCTCCGCATGAGCCTCAGGTAACATTTCCTCCCTATTCTCTCTACCATGTCTTTGGTTTCTTCTTCGGTTGCCCCTACTTTTTCATCTACCCCAATTTTCTCTACCGTTAGATATCTATGGTAGTCTAGTCTTACCCCTCCTAGTTACCCACCTTCATTCTCCACTTTACATCCCTTGCCCGGAATGCAATTTGGTGTAAGTGTTGGGCTCATGAGACAACAATTTTTATCTTCAAGGCCCATCCCTATAGTTAGCGCATCTCTAGGTTTCCCCTACGTCGTATTATCATCCCCTTTGAGTGGCCATTTCATTCCACCATTCTCCCTGACCATTATAACAAGGCCCAACAAGAATTTTGATGCATTGAGTACATTGTCTTTCCTACTAATCGTCCCAGAGGAGTTCCCTTTTGTCGGTGGCCTAGGTATCCCTACCTAGGAATATTTCTCACAGTTTGATGCAAACAAGAGCGTCTAGGCTAACTGCATCAATAAACAAAGACAAAAAGATGGAACTAGGCAGGTGGGGCCTCTCTTGCAAACTATATTCAATCAAAGTCAAAATTCCTTGATGTTTGCAAAATTCACTCCTAATGTGAATAAACCTGTAGTAGAAATGATACTGAGTGATTATTTTGTAAATGTTATCGAGCTAGACTTGCAGCAGGCCTGCTTGCGAGATAAGGTTGAGCTAATGGAAGAGACCCAAAAAATAGTGACCACTGATTATCTCAAGCTCAACTGCCAGATGAAGAAAAAGGATGATCAGATAGCGGAGCTCAAGGGGAAGGTTGACATATGGGTAAACAAGTTTAAAGCCCAAGAGAATGAAATAGAGCAACTAGAGAAGGAGAGGACCGCCTTTGAAATTCAAATCAAGGAGCTATAAAATATGAGAATGAAGATCATTCCAACTCTCCAGTAGGAGGTTGAGCAGAGTTGAGCAAGTGAAGAAAATATTTGCGCTTCATCTGAGTAGCTAAGTGAAGGAATGAAGGAGCTCCAACGAAGCATGGATGCTGAAATTAATGAAATCAATGCCAATTTGGAGTTGGAAATTCAAAAGGAAAAGCAGGCTGAATTGGCCTTGGAAGAAAAAGAAAAAGTGGTTTCCACTCTGAAGGAGCAGGTGTCCACATTGGACATAAACTTGTCCGAGCTAAAGGAAAATTTGAGCAGCAGCGAGGTAGAATTGGCTACCCTAAGAGCCCAACCTCTTGCATGCTAGATGAGATCATTGGAGATTGCCAAAGAGTTATATGCATCATACTAGGACAAGGTGAAGGCACTATGCCTTACTCTTCAACCCACCTTAAAATTTATGGTGCAAGCAGCTAGCCTTTGTGGAACAGTGAGTGAATCAATACAATAGGTTCAGGAGTTAACTTCTGACAAGGTTCTAGAGGCTAGGATTTTATTGGGAAAGTTGTATACAACTTCCAATGAAGCATTGAGTAGTGTGGACATTGATGACCGAACGATGGCAACTATGGGTGTAAGAATTCTCATCTCTATGCACGAGGTTGTTCAATGGTTAACAAAATGCAGGGCTCAGCTAAATTAGGTTACCAGTGACATGCAGGTGAAATTTTCTTGCTTAACTCAGAGAGGCCTTCCCTCACCCTTCATTACGGATCAGGCAGTAGCTGGTGTGGAACACATTGTTGCTATGATTGAAGAGAAGAAGCAGGAATTTTTTGTCTTCCAATATTTTGATCAATCCCCAATTGCCAAGGAAATTGAGGGAATCGTGCATCAGATGGAACAACTCTTTTTCCAATTAGAATTGGAAACAAAGGTGTCAGGTAGATTGCCTTTCAAGGAAATTATCGATCTCAGGCTAGCTCATGAGAACCTGTGAGCTCTCTTTGCCCCATTGAACGAAGTCTAGACCAGTCTGTAGACTGCCCTCTTGAGGTTGTGAATAGTTTTGGTATGTTGAACCAAGGTTTCTAGGGTTCTTCATTCCACGAGCAAAATGCCCCTGTGAGTCACCAAACTGTTCAACAAAAACTGCCAAGCCTTTGTCATTTTATTTTTACCTTGTGGCTACACCTTACCTTTTCAAATGCTCACTGCCCTCGGTGTGCTCCATGTGGCTACCTCATGAATCTTTCTACTTTTGTATCACTTTGCTTTTTTCCAGTCTCCGTTTACGTGCCGTGTGGCTTTCTTTGGCTACTTTCCAAACTGGGCCCACCTTGTACTTTCTTTTGCTCGGAGTGCTCCATGTGGCTCCCTCACAGAGCTTTTTGCTGGTCATCTCTTTGACTTTTTTCCAAGCTCTGTCTGAGCGACATGTGGTGATTTCTCCTATGCTAGTTACCTTGCAAATGCTGCTACACTTTTTTTACTCGCCTACTACCACATTTCTTGTTGTGGCACTGCGTGTTCTCTCCTACTATTGCGTGGTTTTCCGTTCCATGTCGTGGCTTCCTTCATGTGCTCCTGGGTGATTGATGTTTGTTTTGGCAGCTCGAGGTGGTCTAGTACATTGGTCTCTGCTCATGGGTTTTCTTCTCTTGGTGCGTTTCAGGAGGTGGATTGGCCTATAAGTAGGGCCATGTTTCTCTTTATTTAGGTTGTTGGTTAAGTTTGCAAAAAATCCCGAGCACTGGGAAGAAGGCCTTTGTAATAGTTTTATTCAATTTGAATACTCTAGACTATGACAAATAAATTCATCCTTTCTATTTATTCATGCATTTAGTTAGAGTATTGGTTTGTTTCGTTCTCTTGTTTTATTGTATGAATGCCTATTCTTCAGCTTTCTGTAATATTTCACAACTCAATAAATACAGATCATTTTTCTTTGACTCCTCTGTGTTAGCTAAAATTTATGCTAAGATTATGTTATGCAAGTTAGAGGGTGCTCTTACGTTTTAAGTGATTTTGAGAAAATTAACTTGATGAACAACAATTTAGTGGTTCGGGCCTTTGCTTTCTGCATAGTGCTCTGGTGAATTTGTTTAAGATTTTGGTGCATCGCCTGTAGCATAGATTTTAAATTTTTGCTATCTTTCTTACTTTTACTTCCCCCACTAAATGAAGAGCCGGCTTCGGTAAAACCTCGGAGGTCACTTAGCTAGAGCATAATGTCCCCCAATAGTTGAGGTTCCCATGAGACTGCTACTACATGCAAAATTCTACGTCAATAGAAACCAGTAAATAAAAATGACTAAATTCATGACTAAATATATGACTAAAGTAATGACTATAGTAGTGACTAAATTAATTACTAAATATATGACTAAATTAATGGCTAAATATATGACTAAAGTAATGACCAAAGATATGACTAAATATATGAGTAAATTAATGACTAAATATATGACTAAATAAATCACTACCATGACTAAAAAAATGACTAAATTAATGACTAAATCAATGACTAAATCAATGACCAAATCAATGACCAAATTAATTACTAAAACCAATGACTAAATAAATGACTAAAATTGTTTAGTCATAAATAAAACACTAATAGTCACGTGACTAATATCAGTCATTTATATGTAATTTTTATTAGTTTATTTAGTCATATATTGTTGTTTGTGTACTAGTGGTAGGCTTTACCAACTTAGGAAGATCTCTCATAGCCTGAGTAGAGCTTATCTTGATAATATTTGCATGACATAATCTTCTATGCCACAACCAACTTTCATCAACTTGAGCAATCAGACAACTTTTATTAGCAATACTTAGGTGAAAAATATTACGTTTTGTTTTTGTACCTAATGCAATCACAATTCTAGAATTCCCCAATATTGTACACTTTCCATCCTTGAATTGAATATTATATCCCTTGTCAACCATTTGTCCAACACTTAGGAGATTATGCTTCAAACCTTCAACACATAGTACATCATCAGTATTATGCTTACCATCAAAAGAAATGGATCCTCTGCCATAGATTACACTAGCTTTGTCATCACCAAATATTACAACACCACCATCATAATTTTCCAAGCTCAAAAATTTAATTTTATCACCTTTCATGTGATGAGAGCATCCACTATCGATCACCCATTCATATTTTTCTTCAATTTTGGTTGCTAGAGCTTTCTCAAAATTCATGCAACTAGTAGAATCAACAGGTATAGGATTACTTTCCTTGATAGCAATAAACAAAAACTCATCTTCACTTACATTCCCTTTATCAGATTCATCATATGTCACACCTTCATTAGCGACATAATAACATTTTCTTTGGAATCTAGGCTTGTTAGATCTCGGATTAGGAACTCTTTTTGGACACCTTTAGGAAAAATGACCTATCTTATTGCAAGAAAAAAATTTAAGAGGAAATTTACCTTTATCCTTACTTTCTCCTCTAGCTACTATGTTGACAAGAAGTGCTTCAAGCTCATCTATCTTTCTTTCTTCTTCTTCAATCTCTCTCATTTCTTCCTCATACTTTAACACCTTTCTAGAATTTTTTTCTCTTGGATCATATCTCTTCTTATCCTTCCCGGAGGTAGTAGCTTTGAATGCATATTTTGTTTTAGGAAGAGAATCACCAAACTCACTTAACTCAAAAGCAATAATCTTACCAATCAACATGTCTTTGGTTATATTTTTCATAGTTCAAATCTTCTCAATAACAGCATCTTTGTGTTTGCATGTAGAAGGCAAGAATGAAATACTTTAGCAACAATCTCTGATTCTTCCAATATTCCACCAACACATCTAATGTTACACACAATTTCATTCACTCTCTCCATGAAAGTAGTAAGGTTTTCATCTTCACCCATTTTTAATGTTTCATATTTCCCTTTCAGAATTTGTAGCTTAGCAATTTTTACTTGAGCATCACCTTCATACGAGTCTTCCAAATTTTTCTAGATCTTATAAGTAGTCTTCAAATCCATTACATTTTTCATCTTGGAATCAATCAAAACACTCAAAAATGCTTCCTTAGCCCTGATATTGTACTCAACATCTTTAATCTCAGCAGAAGTAGAAGGACCATACTGTGGGATGATATACCTATTCTTTGTAATGTTCCAGTAATATTCACCAATGCATGTCAAATGACACTCCATTCAAGTCTACCATAGAGAATAATTTGTTCCATCAAATATTTGACTATCCTTCTTGTATGTCGTCATCCTGGATCTCCTCAATATAGTAAAATTCTTCCAAGGAACTTGCTCTAATACCAATTGTTGCTAACACAATGGCATACAACTGAGAGGGGGGTGAATCAGTTATCTCAGAAATTATACTTATTAAACTTATTCTCATATCTGATAATTAAACATGAAAGAAAAAACCATCACCACATCAAAAAACACACATAACACCAATATTTTTGCATGGAAACCCTGTTAGGGGAAAAACCATGGTGGAGGTTAATCCAAAAGTTTATACTCAATTAAAAGTATAGAAAATGGGGAATGCACTTGCATTTAGGAACACTGCCTAGAGCTCACTTCTCAAATACAAAAATTCTTACTACCCAAAGGAAGACACACTATCTTACAGTTGCATTCAGATTAAATCCATCTGAATATTTCAAACTGAGAAAATAACATTTGCTAATGCCTCATTATAGTTCTGGTTAAGCACATAAACTCTACTCACTCTTCTTCATGCTTAACTTCTTCCTTTGAATGATTTGAAATTTATTTGCACATAGAGCTCACACTTTGCACACTTTGCATCATCCATATCTCAAATAAGATAAAAAATTGCTCATATATATCCGCAACCAAGGATAACATAATCTACATGTTGGCTTCAATAAAATATAAAGTGAATAGAAACTGTCGACCCAAAACATAAATAATTATGAATGTGAATCAAACAAAGTTGGCCACAAAATTGTGAGGACCCAAAACAACATCCTGAAACATAAAAATTATTCAATCATTAATCTTCGAAGATTCACAACACACTACAATCACCCATCAGTCATGAACATGAAAAAATTGAACATGCAAAGGAAAATATTCAATCGTGAGCACACCGATCAATGCAAACCAATAACACAGATAGAGGATTATCTAGAAACATCCACAAGCATCATGAATCACCATACAAGAATTCACATTAAATCAGTTTAATAGAATCACATTATCTTCTTCTAGGAACACCAACTGAAACGTAAAAATTGTCAGAACACAAATACTCATAACTTGATCAAATCTTTATGTGAACTTTTGAAAATTTTGATGGATAAACTAGATAGTATTGTCAACAAACCCGTTAATATGAAACTTTTGATCATCAATATACTAAATCATCCAACATACTAAACTTCACTGCTTCACTGAAAACCTACAACTTAGTTTATTACAATTTTGTCAATATCCTTGACATATACAGTCTTAAAGACATTAATGCTAATAGTGTTGGCATCAATGACGACCACATATCAATAATCTCCAACAATTACCAACATAAGGATGGGTACATAGGTTGTTGGATGTTGAATGGACTACTGAGGAGTAAAATAATACATGGATTGAAAAGGTTACAAATTAAGCCTTTGTCATATCAATGTTTAAACAATGTTTCCTCCTCAATTTAGAGTTTTCAATGGTTGTTGTTGATGTGGGTGTTGTTTTACCTATTCTCTTCTTTATTTTTTTTTTCCTACAATTTTCTTAGCACGTAGAAGAAGTTTTGTTGCTCGTGGATGAAGTATCTTTATCGGCTAAATTACCTTTCGGAATGTGGGAATATTTGCAATAGTAAATAAAAATAAATTTTGTCTCATTTAGGATATTCCCCCTCACGGTCTGCAAATATAATCATATTTTGAAGAGAGTTGAAATTACCAAATGATAATGTGACAAGTGTCAATTTCCCTAAAGCTTTCTTTTCTCCCTTATTTTTAGAAAAGGAAATTTAGGGCCAATTATGCAGGTTGTTGTTGAGTGATCTTGAAAAGAAAATTGTAATAGAGAGTTTAGATACATTTTTAGTCTAAGTTTTATCTTGGTCCTAGAGTTTTGAGTTTTTGATTATTAGCATTGTATATCAGTATTGTTACTTTTGAATGCAAATGACATATTTCTAGAGCCTTTTCTCTCTATTTTAAACTTTATATAAATCATGAATGAAATGGATCAAATATCTTTCAATTCATCTTTGTTGGGTTCCCATTGAACGTTTGTTTATTTTAATGATCTTGTTCAAGGAATAGTTTAATTTTCTTTAACATAAATGAAGGTTTATATGAATAATGCTAGGATAACTACGCAATATTTTCTTGTAATTCTAGGTTAGGTGGTGTAAGGCATCATTTAATAGCTATGTTGTGATAGAATGAATGTTTATTTATTATTATAATCAGAATATTTCAGTCTCCATGACTTGAGATAAGGCACTATTCCATAAGTTGTGTATTTTTTGTAATCCTCTAGTCGTTCACAACAATTACATTCACAAAATAAATTTAAATCTTTACTTTTTGTTTGAATGTATGTCTTGAGTTAAGTTTAACCATATTCTCATGTTATTATAGACATGTAAAATTGACCTAACACCTATCACACACTTTAAATGACATTCTCGCATCATCGTCATTATCATCAAATATCACTACATTTCTCATCAATTGCATCGAAAACCCTAAATTCCTCTCTTTATTGGACATTATTTAATTAATTCACTTTTTCATCATTTTTGACTAATTAAATAAAGTCCATTTATTTTATAGATTCATAAAACCCTAGTTTTTGCTATTAATCAAATAATATAAAATTATTTAATTAATTCACATTCCATCATCTTTGACTAATTAAATAAATTACATTTATTTAATAAAGTCCTAATTTAACTTTATTTTGTCTTGATTAGTTAAATAACACCAATTATTTAATTATGTCGCTAAAATCACTTGATTCCCCTAAGTCAATTGAATTATTAAATCATAATAATTTAATTAACTTACTTTCCCTCAAAATTTTGATAATTTAAATTAACTATTGAAATCATCATCAAAAACCAAATCAAACTAATGAAACTCTATTTGCAAAAGTCAAACATGATTTGCACATTCAACTCCAAAATGAATGAATTAATTAAATCACTTAATTAATCATTCTTAACCACTTTCCTGATTGAGTAAATTACGATCCCCTAATTTCTCAATCTAATTCCTGACTAATCAACTTATTTCCTAATAGATCAATCTATTCTTAAATCCCATAGATTATTCAATCTAATTCCTGAATTATTCAATATAATCCCCGACTGATCAATCTATTCCTCAATAATACTAATTACATAATCTATTTTACATAGATAATAATTATCTAAATCCCCTCAACAACTTTCAACTGTCGATCAAGATATTCTATTACACAATCCTGGTCGTCCATTTAAAATCACAATTTCTATATAACAAACCTCTTTCTTAAATAAAAAGGGATTGAAGAATCAACATCATTTGTACAATGAAGTAATACCAATATTTGATATCACCATTAACACAACTTAAACATATCTTTGATTAACCAACACACAATCCATCAAAATCTTCTCACACGCAACAATGGAGGCTTCGTAGTGATATGAACAACTCGACATCTTGCGAAAAAACTTCGACATAGGATTGTAACCTCTCTTTTTTTGTAATTCAATTTGGTAATCGTAGGATTTCATTATGTGTGTTCAATAGCTTATAAAGTCATTTCGTGAGTGAAGGAATAAATATTAGATTAGTGTCTTTGATTTAGATTAGATTCTATTTCATTGTATTTGTCTTGTTTAGACACTCAATATTTTCCCCCTCACACATTTGCGCATGCCCGGTGGGGCCTTGGTCCCCTACACTAATGATTTTTTGAGAAGTTTTTGAAGTTATAGGGCCCAGAGGTGCTTTGGTAAAATATTAATGCACAAGTTTTTGGAAGTTGTTTCACTGAATTTCATTGAATTTGCACACTTGACCTAGAAATTTTCATGCTTTACCCTGAAACCAACACCCTTTCTTTTTTCCAATGCCTTTGTCTTCTAAAAGAGGACACACTTGCACTTTTTTAGTGTTTTTTCTCTCTGACAGATGGTGCATTTGCTGATTTTTCTATGCTTTTTCTCTATCAAACCTGTGTCTGAGATTTGCAAATATTGAATTGATTTTTAATGCTAACAGATGCCTGTTTGGAATGTGTGATAGGTATTAATGGTTATGTATGCAAGATCAAGAAACCACTAACATTTTTTTTTGTAGGGAAGACGAACGGTCAAATAACTTCAAAATTTCAAAGCTTTTTTAAGTTAGGAATCTGTTTATTTTGGGTGCATAAAAAGAACAACACATTTGTTTTTAAGTGCTATAAAATGAACCATTTCAATGCTTTTTAAGTTAGGAATAGTTTTTTTTGGTGCTTAAAAGGAACCTACAACATACACATTTTGTTTTAAAGTATTGTAAAACTGAACCATTTCAAAGCTTTCTAAGTTAGGAATATTTATTTGGTGCATAAAAAGAAAAACATAAATGAACACTTCATTTTTGGTTCTCTAAAAATGAATCATTTCACAGATTTCTAAGTTAGGAATTTTAATTTGGTGCATAAAAATAACAACACAAATGACCAAAATGATTCCCATTTTTTGACGCATTCTCACATTTTTTTTTGTTGACCAAGTAAGACCAAGATCGACTTCGAAACACTCAAGTTTTGGGCTTAAAAATGAACATATCATTCTTTTTTCTTGCACCTTTTCTATGATATTGAATGATATCTAGAAAACTTCCATTGGATTCTTGTAAAAAAGAACCATTTTTATGATTTTCATACATTATTTTTGGGATAACACCACTTGAGGCACAAAAAAGGAATCAAATTGCTAAGAATTGTATGTCATGCATTCTATGTTTGGAAAACTAGGTGGTTGTCTTCTCCCCTCATACCTTTTGGTGATCTTGGGTGAGTGAAAAAATCTTGAGATTCACACTTTTATTTTCAAAGCATACCTTTTAGAGGGCCTACCTATTAAGACACATCTCACATTGGAGAACTCATAAACGACCCAAGTGGTATTCTTATTTTGGACCACTATATAAATAATTGTGGGTGTGAGGAAAGTTCTCACCTATCGGTTGATGCTCCTTTATACCTATGTCAATCTCCCACAGTATCTATGTGATATGTAAAAAACATCAAGGTCTAGGAGGGCTCTTAATTGAGAAAAATGCCACACTTATATACAACCAAAACTTATAACCCCAAAATAGTCATTAATAACCCTTCTTTGTGTAGACACCGAAAATTGGTCTAGGCCTGCGAACACCACTTTCGACATAATTTTCTATACTCTGTGGTATTGATTAAATATTTTTTATTATTTAATTACCTTTCTAACACATATTTCCTTTATTAATTAAATACCCCTTTTTAATTAATTTATTTATTCATTTATTCAACTTGATTAACTAAATAAATCATGTTTATTTAATTATGTCCATAACTAATTAAACCCCCTTTATTATTTAATTACACCCCCCTTTTATCATATTTCAACTATAATTAAATATCTTTATTTAATTATTCATTTAACCCCCTTTATCTCTAATTAAATATTTATTATTTAATTATTCAATTCCACCTTTTCAATAGTCAAATTAAATAGATTATCTTTATTTTTTAATTAAAGTCTCTTATTTTTTAATGTTGAATTAAATTAACATTTAATTCATATTTGATTATTTATGTCACATTCTTCTATCAATCAGTTGACTAATCATTCACTCACCTTCTGATTCAAGATCTATTTTTAGTTCTCCAGTTATCTCCGGATTCAACATCTGATTGTCTCTTAGAGAAGAATCTTTGTCACAACTAGTCATTTAACTAGTTCCAACTCATATGCATGATCTGTTTTATTAATTAAATATCTTTATTTAATTAATTAACTCATGTTTGCATTTGAATGCATTATTCTTCAAATTCTAACTTTGGCTTTTGCATACAAAGTCTAGTTCTTCTATTTTTGGAGATTAAGATCCTGAACTCATGTTCTAACTCACGTTCTAACTTAGTCTCTATCTGTAGTCTTTCCTGAACTCGTGTTCTAAATCATGTTCTAACTCACGTTCTATCTGACACAGAACTCACATTGCATGGCATTCATCAATCTCATCCATCGATCTCTCTTTCAATTTGAGCCGATCGTTCGAAAACCCAAAATCTATAAAATGGCTTGTCATAATCATTATTCCTCCTCCCGAAATAATTCATTTTTGAGAAGAGATTCATCTTCGATATTTTTTTTAGATACTCTACAAAACTATACTTGCATTCAAACACAAAAATCTAAGGGCGAGAATACTGAAAAGGAAAAATGGAGAAGAAAAATAAATATAATTCGAAGGGATGAACGCATATTCGGTGAGAGCTTTCCATTAAATTGTTTAAGTTTGTTTAGTTTATTTCCTCGTTCTTTATTGTTAGATTTTAGATTATTGTTTAGATTAGGATTTAACTTTGTTATTCTAGTTGTAGATTTTTCATCATCATTCGAAAGATACATCTACATATTTTAATCTACTGTTACATTTTGTGAACCCGACGTGAACACGGTTCAATGCCATACATATTTTTCATCTTTCTGTTTTTCTTTTTTTTATCCTTTTTTGCAGGTTTTTCGTATGGTACACCACATCACGAACCACATCCGCTTGCCAACAAAATTCGCGAACCACATCCACCTATCAACAGTCGAATTGTATTTGGCTGGTGAAACTTTTTCACTTTTTTGTTGATTTCCGCACATCCATATTTTTAGTTTTTATTTTTTGGGTTGTTTGAATTTTCGCTAATGTTTGTTTTAGTTGAGTTTAGGGGGAATAACATAGTGTTTGCAGGATGAAGCTTTAAAGACAATCAAAACCAAAGACAATTTTTTGCAGGATGAAAGCTAAAGAACAATGAACTACTGATAAATTTGCATGTAGGACCTAATGCCTTTTTGTCAATTTATTTATTTAAGAAAGCTTTTGTTTGGTAGATCAATAATCATCATGTGGTTTTAAAAATAATTTCTTGTTTGTTAGATAAACAATTTTCATTTGAATTAAAATAAGCCATTGTCTTCTTTATTTGGTGCTTTGCACACATTTGTAACCCTTACGATTCAGTACACTGAAGCATCCTCTCCCCTTGCCCAGTCATGCGATCCTGGGTGTAAGAGAAATAGTTGTTGTTTCTAGAACTTGGGCCTGTCTTGGTGGGAAAAATTACTCACCCCAAGATGACTCAGACTGGTAGCACGCTAAAGCCAAGTGACTTCCAGCCGGTATATAAAAGAGGATTCTTGGGGAAAGCCCATGAATCACGTGCACTATTCTGATGAGATGGAAAAAAATGGACTCTCGCCAACATTGGATAGTGTCCCACGAATGGAATTCCCTTATTAAAAACCTTGTTGTAGAGTTACCAAAATCCTACCTACTTGTTGGCGTAGCAGGGTTGGCCCTGTGAAGCCGTCTTATATTCTTACGATTTATGTGTGGAAATGAAATGTATGCCATAGGAGTTTCATGGATATAGTAGCTTGGCTGCCCCATATAAGTGAGTGTCGTGGAGGGGAGCCAGTGGGGTCAAGCTATTAGTCATTCGCCATTAATATGCATAGCTAGAGAAATCCAAATAAGAATTCAACAAGTATTGTTCTAAAAGCTTAGGTTGTAAATGTTTTCAAGTCTTAACAGTCCTTACATCACAAAAACTAAAATTACATTGATTTTTTTGTTTGTTCTTTGCTGTATTCACCAAAATCTTGATCAAACAAACAAAGTCAGTCAACAACTTTTGGGAAAATTTCAACTTTCGGGAAAAATCCAAATGTTAGAAAACCGAGTTGCATTTGTCAGTTTAAACACTGCATGTGTATTAGCGAGTCACATCTATTAGGGCAAAAGTCGCATCTGTCTATCAAAACATTCACTTTTCATGGTCTGCATATCACGAGTCGCAACCGTCACATCCCGAGTCACATGTGTTCATGCAAAACTACATTTGTCAGTTTTCGAGCCACATGTGTATCAATAAACCACATTTATCATAGGAAAAACCGCAACTATCAGAAACACTGCATGCACTGTCAAAAAAACTGCATCTGTCAAAATATGAACCACAACTGTCTGGTGAACCACATTTGCGTGTCAACAAAAAACATCAAAAACCGTGAGCTGAGTCTGAAACATCATTGTCAATATTTGCTTTAGGTTCTTAGGATCAACCTTGGTTTAGAAACTGGTAAATTTTTCTCAAAAAACTTGCATCTTTAGGTGTCATATACGTCTTAGTCATGGTAAACGTCATAGTCATAGTCATCCTAAGTCACATGCATATAGATACTTCCTAGGAAATTTCATGTTGTAGAAATAGAGATAACTTTCCTCGTCATTGGAAACATTCATGTTTCGATTTGTCACAATCATTGAACCTTGTCACTTTAGTCCCATTTAGTGGATCTTTTCAGCTCAACAGTCTAGTTTCAAAAATCCTCCTTATCAATTGTCCTTGTCATCCAATCAGGTTCCTTGTATCAAAAATAAATCTTTGCATGCATTTACTCCATTAGGTGGTAGGTTATACTCGTCTTAGGCTATCATCATAATCTACTCAAGATTTTTCATATTGTCCATCATATCATACGTCATCTCAGTATATGTTTCTTTAGAAACCATTTTAGCAACATCATTTAGTGTCAAAAAAAAATCCAAAAATATAGACGTAGGTCGTATCAGTTTTTAGACATAGTCTGCATTATCCATTTTGAGCAACTTTTTCATGGCCAAAACAAGGTCCAAAAAGAAACACAAAGCAATGATAGACTCCAATGAATTTATCAATCCGTTTAGAAACCAACCATTAGGAAGCAAACACCCACACAAGCCTTTACTTGAAAAAAATGTCACTAGAGATACACATGGGAAGATTTACATAGAAGACACAGATGTAACAGTTCAAGATCTTGAGTTTGCATCCTTCATGGATGAGTGTTTGCTAAATGATCCACAATGCTATCTAGCCAAGTTGCTAGTAGAAGGTGCCACACTACCACCAAGATTTGATGTTCATACTTTGACAACATTAAGTGTGTCTATTCCCCAAATTACCACATCGATACCAACTAGCGTATCTACTCAAAAATCATCAATTGTAAGCACAATCCCTTTCAACATCACACAAGGTTTACAATTTACTACGGGGGCAACTTCCTCCAATCCCTTTGGCACCAACACTACTGGTAAAAGATCCAAAGTTGGCGTATATATACCAATACCAAATCAGACCATTCAGACAGGAAGCATTCCTATACCAACTCAGACCATTCAGACAAGGAATATCCCTATACCAAATCAGCACATCCTAACAGGATATATTCCCTCACCAAATCACAACCCATCACAAAACATGGCATACCAGAACACCTACATTGATCCAAATAACACAAACACCATGTCCTTGAAACAAGTCGAAATCCTTCAAAACCAAATGAAAACTCTTCAAAAAAAGATGGATGACATGTCTATGTCAGGCAAATGAACTATCTCAGCACAAGACCTATGTCCATGTCCATTCGACAAAGCACTCTATATGACACCTTTCCCCCATGGATACATTATACCAAATTTGCCTAAGTATAATGGGAGGAACAATCCTTTAGAAAATATTAGATAATTCTCAATGGCATGCATGGACATATCATATGACCCCATGTACTTGATGTGCCTATTTCACAAACCCTCATATGGATAGTGTTGGAATGGTTTTCTAAATTGCCATATGGTATACGATCTTGGGGTGAATGGGCTGAGAAGTTTGTCAAAAAAATTTCCCTTAACATAGACAATGAAGTAACCATAACAAGCTTGTGCCACGTAACACAAGAAGACGGCGAGACGTTCATCACTTTCTTCCAGAGATGGAGAAGTCTAGCTAGCTGTTGTCTAGTTGAAATACCCGAAAAACAAAAGGTCACAATCTTCCTCAAAAACATCAACCCGAAACTGAGAGGTGACTTATGGGTACATTGTTGCACTTCATTTCTTGATTTGGTACAAAAGGGGATCATCCTTGAAAAGGTCCTTATTGACAAACACCAAATAAAAGTACTAGGAAAGAGCCCAATTGTCCAACATCTAAATGTGTCAAATGATAGAAACAAGTTTTGGTCTAGGAACAAGAATGTCATGAATGACGACATTGTTGATGCTAAACACATACATACTAGACTAGTTATCACACTTAGAGGATATAACCAACATGCAAACATGATGAACAATCCAGATCAAATGGCTAACTATGTCTAGAATTTGCAACAAAGACCCCAAAGGAGATTTCCCACACGAGAATTTACACCTTTAGGGCAACCAATCGAGGTAGTCTTCAAAGAATTGGTCAAACATAATCTCTTCAAAACTTTAGAACCAAGAGAGTATGATCCTGGATAGTTCAAACCTTCATGGTGGGATGATAACGCTTTGTGTGACTATCATCAAACGAAAGGGCACAACCTCCAACAATGTCTCTAATTAAAGAATGTCATTCAAGACTTTGTTGAAAATGGATCCATAGAGGTAAATGGGTAGAAAAATACTAAAAATAGTGATCATAAGTTGTTCATAGACCCATTACATGACCACACAAAAGGAAACACCTCCGGTTCGAGAACCAAGAACAATCCCTCTGCTAATTACACCAACTCCAAATATGACTATGGGAAAGGAAAGACCATATATAGCCTCTAAGCCGCAAATGAACATGTTGATACCGTCATCATTAAGAAGCACCCAAAATGTAATGTGAACACACGTAGGACTAAAATAGTTATTCTGGGTCCTTCTTCCAAACCACCTACACAGAGGCCCAAGTATAGATGCAATATTATCAATCAATTGAGTAAAACCCCTGCAAAAATATCTATCTTGGAACTATTGACTTTGTCACCAAAACATCGAGCCATACTTGACAAAGAATTATAAAACACTATTGTTCCCACAGACTTGGATGTCAATCGCTTCAAAGAAATGGTAGGATATTTGACCAACTCACATCATGCCACATTTTCCCAACAAGACTACTCCACCAAAAATTCTGATCACAATGACCCATTACATCTTCAAGTCCTAGTCCATCAAACTAGAGTCAGACGAGTCTTGGTAGATAGAGGTGCAGGTTTGAACTTGTGTACCCTAAAATTGGTTAAGGCATTAGGATTCTCTAAAGACCATGTAGACACTTCTAAGAGTATAGTAATCAAGGCTTATGATGATGAGGAAAGGTCATCCAAAGGAGTTGTCACACTCCCTATCAGAATTGGCCCTGCGATCATAAACACCAACTTCCAAGTTTTAGATCTTACCCTTTCGTACAACTTGTTGTTAGGTAGACCTTGGATACATGCAATGAGAGTCATCCCTTCAACATACCACCAATGTCTTAAGTTCCCATATAAAGGCACAAAGATCACTATTGATGGTGATCCAAATCCTTTCCAATAGTGTACAAGCCTCAGGGACCTTCCACAATGAAAAGTACCCATTAACCAAGAGGATTCATCATCCACTTTATCCCAATACGTTGACCCATCACGTCTCACTAAGTCCATTTCATTAAAACCACCATAATCCACTCCTAAACTCAAGATCCAAGACAAGGGATGTGGCAAATATAATATAAAGGCATCATACTACATCAGTCAACTGATTCCACCTAAGGCATACGGCCTACCCATGGTAGAAAGAAGACAGTCAGTGGTCACATTTCATGTTCCCCCTACAATGACATTAACCAAATGGGGAGAGTTAAGTGAAGAAATTGTGGATCAAGGTGATTCCTAGTTATATCAAGAAGAACATGAATACCCCTCCCCGTCTATTCGAGTAGCTAAGGACCAGTATGGCAAAGGCTTTAAGATAATGCAAAATGAAGGCTATGACGGGCACAGTGGGTTAGGGCTATATCAAAATGGAAGGACAAAGCCGATCACTATCTACCCATGACCAAAATACTTAGGGCTAGGGTGTCAACCGCTTATAATTGGGTATCCTGGTACTTCATCATCTTTTCAAGAGGAAGTGAGTGCTTGCGCAGACATCGAGATATCTCATGAACCACTTCCCCTAGTTTACGACAAAACTCAAGTTTATGATGAATCCCTTTACTCAAGCGATGGTGAATGGGAATCCCTTTCATCTACTAGTACCATGAATATCGATACCCTATTTGGAGAATTGGACCTCAATGTGAAACCTATACCAAAACAATCTAGTCCTCATCCTAGGAAACACTTGTCCAAAGAAGAATGGCAAGAGAACTATTATTGGGAAACCCTTGATCATGCATCTTGGGAACCTAACAAACCATCTTCTAATGAATCAACCCTCACTATAGTCCCACATCAGAGTATACCTACCCCTAGGAGAAAGAACAAGAAGGAGTTGGTCCAAAACTTTTGCGACCATGTCAACCATTCTATACTCACCTTGTCAGCAACTACCTTTAAGAACTTCGATGATGACATGCTCCTTATATATCCTGAACTTATCGATTGGGATCAACAAGGTACACCTATCATAGATACATTCGAGAACAATGAAGCAATTACTGAGTTCATGGGACTTAGATAAGGCATACCAAGAGGGGATCATAAGGTAGGTTTTACCATAGACTTGGACAATAAAGCATATTTTGAGGAGTCTATTTAAACCTCTAGTCGCAAAATGAGAATGAAAAGAAAAAAGATAATGAAAATAAAAATGACGAGTCCCTAGGTGAAAACTGAAAGGCACCTTTGGACAATGAAAAAGTAAAAATAAAGGACATATCCGAGGGAAAAAACCTCTTCGAGGCACCCAAGGATAAAGGTTTAAATATTCTCCACATTGAACAGGAAAATTCACCAATGCTAGTAGAAGAGGTTGTTGCAGTCAACATAGGTATAAAAGAGAATCCTCAGATAGTATATTTTTTAGCTTCTTTAACAAAGACAGAACAACATGAGTTTAAGGACTTCTTCAAAAAGAGATAGATAAAATTTGCATGATCATATGCAGACATGCCTGGGTAGGATCCAAACCTAATATTGCACCATTTACCATTATAGCCAGGTATTAAGCTAGTCAAACAAAAGCTAAGGAAAATGCATTGCAAATCGCTCTACTGGTAAAAGAAGAACTTAAGAAACTCTTGGATGTAGGATTCATAAGGACAATAGACTATGCAGATTAGATATCAAATCTTGTACCAGTGACTAAACCAACTGGGGGCATTTACATTTGCACTAAATTTAGAGACATCAATAAGGCATGTCCTAAGGATGACTTCCCTTTGTCGAATATCGACATGATAGTAGATCTTACAATAGGATACGAGATGCTATCCATTATGGATGGTTTCTCTAGATACAACCAAATTAAATAGCACCTGAAGACCAACACAAGACAACTTTCACATGTCTATGGGGCACATATTGTTGGAATGTTATGCCGTTTGGCCTTAAGAATGCAGGAGCCACCTATCAATGGGCAATGACTACGATTTTCAATGACTTTGTGCATACCCTCATGGAAGATTATGTAGATGATATTATAGCCAAATAAGAAACAAGGTAAGATCATTTAAAGGTTTTAGACAAGATATTCCAGAGGCTAGAGAATTACAATGTCTGGCTAAATCCGCAGAAGTGTGTCTTTGGGGTGAAATCAGGCAAATTGTTAGGGTATATCATCTCTCGAAGAGGAATTGAAGTAGATCCAGAGAAGGTAAGAGCTATCATAGAAATTCCTCCTCCAGTAAACATTGGTCAACTCAAAACCTTACAGGGGAGATTACAGTCCATTAGGCATTTCATAGTACAACTGGCAGATAAAATACACCCATTTCAGCATCTGCTCAAAAAAGGAGTACCATTTGTGTGGACACCTAAATGTCAAGAGGCCTTCTAGAAAATCAAGGACTATTTGCTTACTCCACCAGTCTTAATGCCACCTACAGAGGGAAAACCATTGATACTTTACATCTCAGCAACTCAGTCGGCATTAGGGGCTCTTATCGCACAACATGATGATCAAGGTCATGAGAGAGTTGTCTATTATATCAGTCGTACCTTAGTGGGCTATGAGTTGAATTACAGCAACATAGAATGTGCCTATCTTGTGGTAGTCTTTGCTACCCAAAATTTTTGGCACTATATGCTCAATTGACAAACAATGTTAACTGCAAAGATTGATCCACTTAAATACCTCCTAAGTAAGGCAACTTTAATAGGCCGATTGGCTAAATGGGTTATGATACTTAGCGAGTATGACATTCAATATGTCAAAAGGAAGGCTATAAAGGGATAGGTGATTGCATATCAACTAGCAGATGCACCTATAAAGGCGGACCATCCATTAGTGGCAGATTTTCCAAATGAATTTCTCTTCAACATTCACATTAAAATTAGATGGAAACTATACTTTGATGGGTCACATACAAATCATGGTTCAAGAGTTGGTATCTTATTTGTCACACCCCAAGGTGATACCATTCCTAAATCATTTAGGATTGCTTTCCCTTGTACCAACAATATAGCAGAATATGAAGCCTTAGTGACAGGCTTAAAAATGGCAGCTTAGTGGAAAATTAAGAGCCTACATGTCTTTAGCGACTCTCAACTAGTAATCCGATAGGTAAATGATGATTACGAGACTAAGGATGAAATGATTGCACCTTACAAGCAAATGGCTGATAGTTTCAAACAATATTTCAATGATATAAATTTTCAAAAAATACCACGTATCTAGAATAGAGCTATAGATGCTATGGCAACTGTGGGTTCCTTGTTGGATATTCTGAGTAATGTTCCTAAGTTCGAGTTTCTGGTTGAACAACTGTTGGTCCCCATTTATGATGTCCCCGATACTATGACAGTGTGTACCATTGTTGGTCCTACATCTCCTGGGTATAAAGACATATTCGACTACCTCACTAAGCAAACCTTACCCCAAGACTTGTCCAATAACCAAGTCGAACCTTTATCTAAAATTCAACTAAGTACACCATCATTGGAGAAACCCTATAAAGACGTACCTTAGATAATGCCCTAATGAGATGTCTCGATGCTGAATAAGCACAAACAACTTTGTGAGCGGTGCATGAGGGTATATGCGGATCTCATTCGAGTGGTCCTACTCTAGCCCATAAGATTATGAGACTAGGTTACTATTGGCCTACTATGGAGAAAGACTCATACATCTTTGTAAAGAAATTTAGACAATGTCAAATACATGGAGACTTTATAAGAGCGCTAGCGCAGGAGCTTCATCTAATTAATTCACCATGGCCCTTCACCCAATGGGGACTTGACCTCATAGGTAAGATACACCCTTCATCATCTAATGGCCACAAATTCATCATCACCGCCACCAAATAAATCACCAAATGGATTGAATCTATTCCCATGACCTACATCACCGACACACAAATATCTAAGTTTATCCTAAACTGTATCATTTGTTGGTATGGTGTACCCCAATCCATAATCACAGACAATGGCCGCCCATTCAAGAACCAAGAAGTACACCATTTATGTGAAGAATTCCACATCAAACACCATTTCTCCACCCCATATTACCCACAAGGTAATGGCCAAGCTGAGGAATCTAATAAAACAATTGTTAGAATCCTCAAGAAGACTGTAATGACGCTGGTTGTGACTGGCACCTATAGCTTAATCCTTCCTTATGGGCTTATCGCACAAGCATTCGTACTCCCACTGATGCCACTCCATATTCGCTTGTATTCGGGTCTGAAGCTATCTTACCTATTGAGGTTGAAATACCTTCTCTAAGGGTATCCTTTAAGGGTCATATTGACGATGAAGAATACTATGTCTCTAGGTTACAAGAGCTAGAATTGCTGGATGAACGAAGATAGAAGGCATTAGATCATTTACAAGCATATCAAAATTGTCTTCATCGTAGTTACAATAGGAAGGTTCTCAATAGACACTTTGACATTGGTGACCTGGTATTAATGGAGAATCCTTATAATCGAGCTGAACGTGAAAATCCAGGAAAGTTTGAACCTAACTGGTGGGGGTCGTATATTATCATAGAAGCCTTTGAATCAGGAGCGTACTAACTCTCTACTCCTAAAGGGGAGCCTCTTTTGTCACCTATCAATAGTCTACATCTAAAGAGGTTCTATGCTTAAGTCTCTGAGAATCCTTGTCCTAATCAGGAAAAATAAAAAAAAATGAAAAAACAAAAAAATGGTTACCTTGATGAAAACTTGGCAAACAAGCATCTTTGTAACACCAAATTTTTCTAGAAAATTAAGAAAAGTAAAGAGAAATAAATCTGTCCACTAGTGAAAACCGGTTCGATGGCGCTATGGATAAGTACCATGGTGAAAACCTGGCAAACAGGTGCCATGTGTATTCAAGCTTAGTCTTCTGTCTACCATCATTCTAATCAGAATTTTTCACCATCACTCATAATAAATGGTTGTCTTATCAATTAATTGGAACGATTGACATATAGCATCCATTCCGTCATATTACCCACTCCATATTCCAAATCTTATTCCCAAGTGGGGGGGAAATCCTTGTTCTATTCCCTAGCACCTTGTACATAATGTCCAATCATCAAAAATGTCCTGAAAAATCCCAAAAACATTAGAAAACTCCAAAAATCCAAAAAAAAAAAAAAGTCAGAAAATCCCAAAAATAGAGTGAAGTGAATCATGTCAAGTCAATCATGTCAATTCAGTCATGTAAAGTCAATAATTTCAATTCGGTCATGTTAAGTCAGTCGTAGACATAGTTGAACTACGTTGCCTCTATGACTGGGATGTAGGCAAGGCCATCAATCGATGTGCCCCCGAGGCATTAGGTCAGTCAGTCTAGGTTTGTCATGTATCGCAAACATTAAATCATGACTCTTTGTACATACAAAGTTGTTGGTCGTGTCAAACTATGAGGTCTTTGCGTGTACAACATAGGCAAGGCTAATCAATTGATGAGCTCCTGAGACCACACTAGGTCAGTCCAATAGGGTTCATTCACAATCACTATCACACAAGTTGCATATCATAATTTAAGGTAACATCTCATGTCATACATGGTCAACACATACACACACTTTTATCAGTCCAAGAATAAAAAAACTCATGCAACAACAAGGAAAAACATCTCAAACAGTCATCAAGTCAATATCAAACACATTATCAAAGCGATCAACCTATGTCTTACGCAAGATATGTCTTTCTTGTCAGCAAAAGTCATCAAATTTTCATAGTCTCATGTGGCTTGTCACTTCAACATCATCAGACTCCAACATCTTATATGGCATGTGTCTTTCTAAAACCAAGCTTTGTCATGCCTTATACAAAAGTCACCAAGTCGAAACCAGACTCAAGTCTTATGCGGTATGTGTCATCTCTCACATTACGCTATATCAAACATCAACATCAAACAATCCCAAAAGATCAAGTTTTGGTGAATACATTTATTTGGATTTATGACTTTATATCTTATTTTGTCTTATCTTTTTATCAATTTGTGCAAGATCCTGTTACTAGCTTTCTCAAGGATGTCCCTTGAAGGATTTAGAGAAGCAACGATGTCTCAAGATTCTTTTTATTTGGCTGATGTCTGTCAACTATCTTTTTAACATTGGTTTTTGAGTCATGTTACTAGTTTCCTCAAGGATGTCCCATCAAGGATTTAGAGGAGCAATGACGTCTCATGGCCCATCTTTTATTTGTCTGTTGTCTATGGTTTGTCATGATAAAAATGACTAGGGCATCTTGTCCTTAGTCTGAATTAAGACACTCCTTGTCTACGACTGCCTATTTTTCACAGGTGGATAAATTTGTACACTATGGTCTATCTCATATCATAGCCTATACTATCCATCTATGTCATGTCTCGTCCAATGATGATAACAAGCAACTATAGCGTATTTGGCACAATATTGAAGATTATATCTTTTTCTCAATTGATAAGTCGTCATTATATCGTTTTCTCAATCAATCAACATTAATTATTTCTTACTAACATTCTGAATTCATTTTCATCCTAACTTTTCTCTTCTTTGACGTTAAGATAAAGTCTTGTGACACAATAAAACTATTAGATCATTTGCATTTGCATACATTTGATAAGCATTTCATATAGTTGCATTACATTTAAAACATATAGATAGTACATATATTCAAAATCATGACATAATAAGTATTCCATCATCATAAGATACGTAATGTAAACATTGCATGTACATATCCCCATCGAATATAAATCAGCATCATATAGATCATTGCATTCATTATCATAAGTAAATTAAGACATCCACATCATTTATTAAATGCATAACTCATAAACATATAGAAATATTCATTCATAACACATGTACATACATCATCTAGGAAACAAAATCATCTAGAAATAAAGCATCACCCATAACATAGAACTGCATATCATGTAGAAGCCACAAAAAACATATATATATCGCTAAAAAAAATAGTGTGTCACTATACAATTTCTGAATATAACCATAAATAAAATATGATCTCGCAGGCTCTCTAATCAAAACAATGTCTACATATGTAATCCTATCATCGTGTCCTACTACCACTACTATCATGTGGTGATGGTGGTGGGGAAAGACTCAAAGGTGCTCTTTATGAGGTGGAAGGCCTCTCATATGGACCCATCCTTGATGGTCCTACCACCCCCTCAGTACTCTATGTCCTCTGACTCCTAGTATAACCCCTACTTTGATTGCACACCTCTGAAAATGTAGGAGCTCATCTCTTTGCTGGCACTGCTGCCTCATAAAGATCCATGTAATAAGTGGATCTCTCCACCGATCTAACCAATTCTCGTACCATACCATCAGATGAGGACCCACTACAAAGTTGTCTAACCTCTATGAACTTTTTCTCTATCTCATGCCTCTGAGCTATCACCTAGTCTCTCTCCATGAGTTCACTATCCCTCTCTAAGTGAGCACTATCCCTCTCTGCATATGCATTGTCCCTCTCTGTGTAGGAACTGTCTCTCTCCAGTCTCATTGCATCAAACTTTGTCATCAAGAGTCTGAGTATCTCCTCCAAATCCTCCTTGTCACCATCTCTAGGATCATCCTCCTCCCATCTCTCCTCCATGATCTGATCTCTGAGCTGTCTCTCCTACTCCTCCATCTGTGCATCCTCCTCCTCATCATCCTCCACATCATCCTCTTTGTATCATGCCAACACACCCAAAGGGTCTAAAGCCATCTTTGCATCCAAATCCTCTATAATATCATCTACTCCAACATCCACCTCTACACGGTCCTCAACCAATACCTTTGTTGCAGCATCCTCACCCCCAGCCTTTACATCCACTCCCCCTCCAATGTCCAACATCGATACATCTTGAACCGCTGCCTCATGGACAGGTGACAGTTCACCTACTCGACCCCCTCTCCATCCCCTCCGACCTCATCTACCACCTCTATCATCACCGTCTCTCCCACCAACTCTCCCAACTCTAGCACCTACACCTCTCCGCCGTCCTCTAGACCCTGTACCGCATCTCTCTATAGGTGCTGGTTGATCTGGATCCGTGTAGGGAATAGGTCGATGCTCTACCCACCATGCGCCAAACACTGTTGTAGTACCTAGGTCTACTAATCCATCTCTCCATCCCCACTATACTAGTTGTAATGCCTATATCTCTACCTCAGCTGTAGCTACTGGTATCATAAGTCCCCAATATGGAACCTCTTGGGATGAATGAGAAAACTCTGCTCTACTCCAAGGCTCATCCTGAACCTCGCCGAACTATCTCAGAACTCTATCTGGCAGGTGTCGATCAATGATGTGTACACTCAAAATAGTCCTTCCAATGAGATACTGTGTCTATTTGCAGAATGGAAAATGTGTTTCCTCATCAATCCACTCCTCATAATCCATGTAAGGTCTCCATGTAAACTGATCCAAAATGTCAAGTGCATGTCTCCAATACCCTATCTCCAACATGTGTCTGAGTAATGTGTCCAATATATCAGAACACATAAGGATGTCTCTCTGGCCTCTCTACAGTAACTGGAGGATGAAACACAACTATCCTCTTCCAACCCCATACCATCAACAGTGTAGTCCCACAGCTCAATGACTGTGCATCTCTATAGGAAATGTCATGAATATGGAAGTATAACATCTCGAGTAGACATGGACCCCATGCATACCTCGTCTCACTCTCTAACATGCCAACCAACATCGCTCCCCATCCAACTGGAAATCCATGACCCCGTCTGTTTGGCAGCACTATCCCCCCGATCAAGGTACATAATATACAGTCAATCCGCTCATATCTATCTGCTAATACTAGCCATCTAATCTTGTAGTGCTTGATCCCGAGCCTACTGATATCATCAACCTGATAAAACTATGCCAACTCAGTCAATCCTCACTGGGTATCATACATAACCTGCTCACCTCTGATAGGCAGTCTCAAAATCCTATACACATCCTCCAATGTGATAGTGGCCTCCCCAATCGGTAAATGAAACGATGATGTCTCTGAATGACATCGCTCGCAAAGTGCCATCAACATCCCCTTGTTTGCCTGAATGGTAGGTATCGACAAACAGTGACGTAGACCTAGCTTCCATAGAAGCCGAATCTCTACACTTGTCAAACTATCTCTCAGATCAAATGTATCTGGTCATGACTCCCACATACATATAGGATCTAAAACCACCTGCATTTAAACCATGATGTGAAGAATTTTCCAATTTTCCTTAAGAAAATTTATTGAAAATTTTACTAGTCAAATGTGGCTCACTTTTGTAAATGCGGTGCATTTTGCAAATGAGTTGCATAAAGCCTCACATGTGGTGCATATTACATATGCATCACATATTTTCCAAAACCCCTATTACCCTACTACACATGTGGTTCACTAAACCACATGCGGTGTATTTTCAACAGATGTGTTGCAGTTTGCTAGTGTCTCTATCTACAACATAAGAATTGCAACAATGCATATGCAATTCATGACTACACCTACGTCTATTCCTACAACAAATGCATTGCAAAACTATAGATGTGACGCATTATGCTTCAGATGCGTTCATTCCCTAAACTGACTAACCTAGCCAAGACGTGTTTTTGCACATGCATCATTTCGTAGTCAGATGTGGCGAATACAATGACATATGCATTGTTTACGATGCACTGCATTTGCTTAATTAATTTTCAAATGCCTAAAACTACGTGCAAAATTAACTTTCAGGAGTTTGTTTTCAAGTACATACTGGTGGTCCTACGTTGGTTGGCCTCCTGAACGTCTGGATCCGATAACTGCGATGCACAACGTATGGAATAGGTGCCATTTCGTCAGCCAGTCAAAGCAAACATTCCTCTTTTCTTCTCTCCTCTAGGTGAAAATGAATTGGATTTAGCCCTAGTTCCTATTTATAGGTGGGTTGAAAATGGAATTTCTTCTAACCTAATCTATTAGCTGCTTAACCTCTCAACTTCAAATGACCCGTATTTGTCCATATCAACTCCAAATTCGTTTTTGTCAACTCCATAGCATTTTTGACTATCAAATTGACTTATTGGGAATATTTCCTGATTATTTTGAAACTTTCCAAAATTTCTCAATTTTCCCGAGGGGGCATACCCTAACCTGTTTCATGCTGGGGCATGATCGAGGCATATTTTATTTGACACAACATTGTACCAACATTCTATCAAAGAGGGGCAAACTGTAGACACCGAAAATTGGTCTAGGCCTACGAACACCACTTTTGACATAATTTTCTATACTCCATGGTATTGAGTAAATAATTTTTATTATTTAATTACCTTTCTAACACATATTTCCTCTATTAATTAAATACCCCTTTCTAATTAATTAATTTATTCATTTATTCAACTTGATTAATTAAATAAATCATGTTTATTTAATTATGTCCATAACTAACTAAACCCCCTTTATCTATCAATTAAATAATTTATTATTTAATTACACCCCCCTTTTATCATATTTCAACTATAATTAAATATCTTTATTTAATTATTCATTTAACCCCCTTTATCTATAATTAAATATTTATTATTTAATTATTCAATTCCACCTTTTCAATAGTCAAATTAAATAAATTATCTTTATTTATTTAATTAAAGTCCCTGTCACAACTAGTCAGTTTACTAGTTCCAAGTCATATGCATGATCTATTTTATTAATTAAATATCTTTATTTAATTAATTAACTCATGTTTGCATTTGAATGCATTATTCTTCAACTTCTAACTTTGGCTTTTGCATACAAAGTCTAGTTCTTCTATTTTTGGAGATTAAGATCCTGAACTCATGTTCTAACTCACGTTCTAACTTAGTCTCTATCTGCAGTCTTTGCTGAACTCATGTTCTAACTCATGTTCTAACTCACGCTCTATCTGACACAAAACTCACATTGCATGGCATTCATCAATCTCATCCATCGATCTCTCTTTCAATCTGATCTGATCGTTCAAAAAGCCAAAATCTATAAAATGGCCTGTCATAATCATTATTCCTCCTCCTGAAATCATTCATTTTTTAGAAGAGATTCATCTTTGATATTTTTCTTACACACTCGACAAAACTATACTTGCATTCAAACATAGAAATCTGAGGGCAAGAATACTGAAAAGGAAAAATGGATAAGAACAATCAAGATAATTCAAAGGGATGAATGCATATTCGGTGAGATCTTTCCATTAAATTGTTTAAGTTTGTTTATTTTATTTCCTCATTCTTTGTTGTTAGATTTTAGATTATTGTTTAGATTAGGATTTAACTTTGTTATTCTAGTTGCAGATTGTTCATCATCATTTGAAAGATACATCTACATATTTTAATCTACTGTTATAGTTTGCAGTGGCCATCCAAGTCCAAATATGAAGTGTGTTTAAACTAGTGTATTGGAATATAACCATTCCAAGAAGCTACTTACCATCTTTAGGTTTTGGTTGAGGCAATAAAGAAAATAGGGAAGGGACTCTTTTGTTTGGCATGTCAGGACAATACATTTCCTTGACATAGCCTATTTTTCCATTCCATCTTCATAGATTAATCATCTCTTAGGGGATGATTGGTAGGCCTACCAAGAAATATGTACCCACTTGAGCTAAGGTTGTAAATTCTTGGGAGTCAATCCAAACATAGTGCATGGTTCCAAAAACAAAGAAAAACAAACATGAACATATTAGTCAAAATCTGAAACACTTTAAGGTTAGTGTGAATTTTTTTAAAGAAGCCCTATGTTTTCACTCCCTAAAAGGTATCCTAAAAAAATATCTTTGAAAATTTTTTAGACTTTCAGGATTAGATTTCAAGTCACACCAAATCTGAAGTCAACATTGGAAAACCATAACCATTTTTTGGTATTTAAGTTTTCACTTGGTGGAAATAAATGTACCATTAAAAGTTATAGACATTTAGAGCCAAAAAAAGTATTTGTTATAAAAATATTCATGTCAGTCCATACTTTTTTAGTGGTATCACTTTTTCGTATCTCAAAAACAACACACTTGAAGAAAATCAAATCACTCAAAACTGCAAATTACCCAAGTTGTTGCCAAAACACTGAAACTGGAAAACCAATTTACATAGAGGCTACACTTGCTACTAATTCTAGTGCATTTGAACAAGATTTTCTTGCACTTTCTAGAAAATTCCCATTTTTTCTCTTTATCCCAAAAATTTCACTGATGAAAATTAGTTGCATGTGACAGAATCTATGCACTTGATGCAAAACCAACACACTTTTTTCCTTTTGCTCACACTTTCTTCTTAAAAACTAGTGCACCTACCTATAGTCTACTAACAATTTCCAAGGAGAGCTTGCTTTTGACTAAAGAAACACTACATTTTTTAGAAACATATAGAGGTCACACTTGAAATTTTAGCTAACAAAATTGAGGCTAAAATTGATAAATCTGGTCACTAGTACTCATGGTCTGTCAATTTTGCTAAAAAAAATTGTTTCTTCTCTATCTTGTTGCCAATCTGAAAAAATAATCAAAGTTGTTTATAGGATCCTTGTTAAAAAAAAATAATTGGAAACCAGGATAGGTCATAAAGTCCTTCATCCACTCTCAACATCCATCCTAATTTTGGAAAATAAAATAAAATCAAACAAACATGGATTATTCCCCCAAGTAAGCTTTTCTGCAACATATCCTCTAGATGAAGAAGTGAGATATCAATCCAGGAATTTTAGTATTTTGACTTCCAATAATAATTCCACCTCCAAACAACACTCACACTTTCACCATATGACCATTTGGCATCTGACTACTCCCATTCAACAACCAAAACTTATATCACCAATCCTACAACCAAGTCCCACACACATTGAAGGTGAATAAACTAATATCATTCACATTTTAAGGACCTTCATATTTGAGAAGAATGAAACTCCCAATCAGTGGAGAAATGCAAAAAAAATCTTGGATAAAGTGGAAGAGAAGAAAACCTAGCAGTTGGAAGACCCGTGTAACCACATACTATGTGGGAGTAGATATACACCCTTCATGATCTTTGGCAAGAGAAAAATCCTTAAGTGGAAATCCATATTATGACTTTTAAATTACTGTCCCACTCTAAATTTTTCCAAACGCTACATCTCGAGAAGATATCGCACCCATCAAAATCGACTACAAAATTTCTATTACGCTTTTTCATGGTCCAACAAACCTTAGATCTAATGCACTAAACTAAAAAAAAGTAGTTTCATTTTCCTTAAAAATAGAAAAATCCAAACAAACGCATTTTATTTCCATAGCTAGGAGTCACTGAAACATTCACAAAATATTGGTAGTTTTTTATGACAACTAGAAGACCACAACATAGGAGGACCATGGAAGCAAACAAGAACAATGTCATCATCCCACAAACAAACAACACAAACAATGAAGGTGGCCCCTGGGGCTATAGGCCAAGTAACCTAGAAAAACGCCAAAGGAGACCCACGCACAAAGAAATATTCAATAAGGAAGAGATAAACTAAAAATGACAAGAAGATATGTAACAAAGCAACCAACACATAGAAAGCATAGTCATAGAGGAGGTAGATACTAAGGAGAAAATAAATTATGATAAACTATTTCAACATTCCAACGGCCCCAAAACACTTAGACTAATGGGCAGATTGTTGAAAAAGGACCCAAGTTCATACTTCTTCAAATTAACATAGAGTGGTTCTAAAATAAAAATAGATTTTAATGTGGAGGCTCTCAAAGATCCTAATATTATTACCTTAGGGGATGACTCAATTGTGAGATAGATATCCAAACCCATGGAAATTACAAACATGCCACCCATATTCTCACAAAACAATGGTCAACCCATGGAAAACCCATTGTATAGAAAACCAAGGTAGATCAAACAAGTGGTAGTGGCACAATAGTTTTAGGGAGGTTCATCCTAGTATGTACCACAAAACAATAATCTACCTCCACTACAATATGTACCTTGAAACACTTTGAATTTTGACCCTTCCCAAAACACGCAATACCATCAACAAGGTGTGACATAGGGTACCCTTCCTAGTTTTTCCTATCAATAGGGTGGACCTCAGGATCCCCTTACAAATTAGTACCATTAACAAGGTGTGCCACAAAGTACCCTTCTCAACAAGGTGTGCCACAAGGTACCCTACCCAATTCATCCTATCAACAAGGTGTGTCATAAGGTACCCTTCTCAATTCATCCTATCAATAAGGTGTGTCAAAATTTACTCTTCCCAATTAATCCTCTTAACAAGGTGTGCCATAAGGTACCCTTCCCAATTCTTCCTATCAATAAGGTGTGCCATAGGGTACCCTTCCTAATTCTTCCTATCAACAAGGTGTGCCATAGGGTACCCTTCCCAATTCATCCTATCAAAAAGGTCTACCACAAGATACACTTCCAAATTTATCATATCGATAAGGTGTACCATAGGGTACCCTTCCAAATCCATCCTATAACCAAGGTGTACAATAGGAGACCCTTTTTCAGTCATCCCATCAACAAGTTAACCCCCCAATGCACCATCAAGGAAACTTTTAGTATAGTTCATCTCAGCAACAAGGTGTACCACAGGGCACCCTTCTTCAATCATCACATACACAAGGTAACTCTCCAATGCACCATCAGGGAGAACTTCAGTTTAAGCTATCCCAACAATAATGCATGCCACAGGGTACCCTTCTTCAGTCATCCCATCTACAAGGTAACCAGCTAACACACCATCAAGGAAACCTCCAGTATAGTCTATCCTAGCAACAAGGTTTACCACAAGGCACCCTTCTTTAGTCATCCCATCAACAAGGTAACCCGCCAATGCACCACCAAGGAAACCTTTAGTATAGTCCAAACTAACAATAAGGTGTGCTATAGAGAACCCTTCATCAGTCATCCCATCAACAAGGTAACCTACCAATGCACCATCAGGGAAAATTTTAGTATTGTCCATCCCAAAAATAAGGTATAGGGCACCCTTCTTTAGTCATCTTGTCAACAAGGTAACCCACCAAAATACTATTAGGGAAACCTTCAATATAGTCTATCCTAGCAACAAGGTGTACCATAGGGCACCCTTCTTTAGTCATCCCATCAACAAGGTATCCCGCCAATGCACCATTGGGGGAATCTTCAATATAGTCCATCCCAACAACAAGGTGTGCCATAGGGTACCCTTCTTCAGGCATCCCATCAACAAGGTAACCCATTGAGGTGTAATTAGGGAAACCTTTAGAATAGTTCATACCAACAATAAGGTGTGCCATATGGTACCCTTCCCAATTCATCTTACCAAAAAGGTGTCCCATTAACACATCAATAGGGGAACCTTTATTATAGCTCATCCTAGCAACAAGGACCTATCCTTTCTTACACACAACAAGGACCTAACCTCCTCTATGTTAAAAATAGCTACCAAGGTTCAATAACCTCGTCATACCCAACTTATGACCAAATAATGGTAGGACAACAAGGCTATTACATGTAAGACTTCCAAACAAAGGTATCGAAAAAAAGATAAAAATACAACTAAAAGTAGTAGAACAAAAGATAGTAGGCATGCAAGTAGGCAAAAAAAAGAAGACCTACACCCTTCAAGAAATATTTCCATTCCCATTTGATTGCTCCATCACTACACTACCTTTTCCAAAAAAAATTTAAATACCCAAGTTCGACAAGTAAAAATGAATAGGAGATCTAGTAGAGCACGTATGAGACTTATCAATTTCATATATGGAGGTACAAAAAAATGATGCTTACCTCATGAGGCTCTTTCCACGTAGCCTTACAAGTCATACTATGGAGTGGTTTTCCCATCTATCATTAGGAATTAAAACCTTCGATGAACTATCTAGAAAGTTCATAAGACACTTCTCCTTCAACATAGAGAAAGATTTCACCATCAAAAATTTATCCACAATCAAATAGAGTCAAGGAGATTCCCTTACCTCCTACCTATAGTGATGGAGGCAAAAAGCTAGTTGATGCACATGGCCCATTCCTGACAAGGAGTTGCTAGATATCTTCATTTCAAATGTCTTACCTGAGATCAACTACCAAATCACTATGTTATTTCTTGCAGAATTTTAAGAAACTATCGAGAAGGGATTACATATTGAGAGAGCCCTCATCACAAGGGGAGTCCTTAAATTGAACAACTCAAAAGATAGTCCCCCGAGTTCAAATGATAAACCTTAGATTTGGGAAAAGAACAAGAATGTTACAAATGATGGAGTAGTTGATGGTAGAGTGCCATGGTATGCACAAATCATATCTTAAAATAAACCACAAGTGGCACAAATGACATATGTTCCAAACAACACATAAAAAACCAACTTTCCTATCCCAAGAATAATCAGGTAGTCAACCAGAAAATGAATCAAGGAGGGAAACAAAGCCAATATGATCAACCCAAGAGGTAGTTCATGGTACTAGGAGATTCAATTTAAATAGTCATTTATAAACTAGTACAAAAAAACTCGTCAAGCTGAATGATCGCTCAAACTATGAGGAACCTAGCTTCAAGAAACCATGGTATATTGAGAAAGACTTATGTAAATTCCATAAGATCAAAGGAAATATGACCAAAAATTGCATGACTCAAACACATCATCCAATACTTGATAGATAAAGGAGAAGTAAATGTTGAACATCATCCCTAAAACAAGGAACTTTAAATATACACAAACCTAATCCCAAGCCACAACAAAAGGAATGACACAAGGAATGACACAGGGAAGGACTAGGATTACCATAATTATAATTAATCCTATGCTAACATAGTTCTAAGAACGCTCTCGCATGTTGATGATAATAGGAAAAATGTAGCGACTATACGATGTGGAGACAACAACTACAGTGTGACTACTCCTCAAGGGAGAGTTACAATACAAAGAGCCCCACCCAAACCCACAACAAAGTCACTAAATGATTACAACATTGTGGACCCAGTTGAAGAGGAAAAAATACGACCAACAATCATTTAGTATTTTATGAGAAAGACCTTCCATTAAAGTCATTTTATAACCAAGCCCTCTACATAGAGGTTGGTTTCCACAATAACATTGTAAAGAGAGTGTTTATAGATAATGGTGCAAGTATAAACATCTATACTTTGAAACTCATCAAATAGTTGGGGTATTTTGATGACATGATAGATAAAGCAAGGAGCATTACTATAAGGTCATATGATGACCTTGAAAGGAATTCTGAAGGAACATTCAGGCTACCTATGTAGATAGTATTGGCCACCATGGAAACCAAATGTCAAGTACTTGACCTTGAATTTCAATTTAACCTACTCATTGGATGCTGGATCCATGCATTACAAGTATTCCCTTCAACCTTCCACCAATGCCTAAATTTCCCCCACAAAGGAAAAGAGGTGCCCTTATATGTCAATCATGAACCTTTCAACTTTTGTTGAAAGTTGGAAGAAAAGTATAATAAAATCCAATACATACCAAGCAATGACATATCCTTCCATTCATTCTAATGTTTTGACCCTTCCACTCTACCATTGACCTCAACCAAGATCACATGAAGTGAGAAACCGAAAATGGAAACCAAGGCTCAAGTAGTTGACAAGGGTAATGGGAATCACAACTTTAACCAAGAATTTTGTATTGGAATGCTCCCACCAACACCTAAAGTATATGGAGGTCTAAAAGAGATCAAGCCTACTTAGACAATGCAAATGATAGAAAAACCATGATTTTCACCAAGTTAGGAGACATGAAAGAGGAAGAGATATTCAAAGAGGACTTATCATCCATAATTTACAAAGAGGACCAAGAAGGGCCAAAACAACCACAAACCCTTCTAGTAGACCCTAGATGTAAAGGCTACCAACTAGTTAAATAGATGGGATATACTAGAATGTGTGGCCTCAAGCTACACAAACAAAGTAGGTGGGAGCCTATCATAATGAAACTGAGAAAGAAAAATATGGGACTAGGTTATAATACAAAATACGTGGTTACTCCAGGAACTAGACAAACCTCTTTTAAGAAACATGAAACTTGTACTAGTGCTAAGGCACTAGATATCTACCATATAATGGAAAAATATTTAACCATCAAATATTTATTTGAAAATTTTAGCATTGATAAGTTCCCTCTTCAGTTTAGCAAGATCATTCCTAATATCTGTTATTATTTTGAGACAAATTCCAATGAATACAAATGGGATTATCCTTCCTTTATCACTGGATATGGTTCCCCCACTTCTAGTATTGATGACCTAGACACCCAATGGGGAAAGGATAACTGAGCCATACTGACCATCTCAGCTACCTCCATAAGATTTGTTGATAACGATGATAGCCTACCTCTTTTCTACCAACAACTAATAGATTAGGACCCATAAAAATATACACCTATTCTAGATGAGTTCCAAAATGATAAATCAATCATTGAGTTCACAGGACTCTGAACAAACATACCAACAAGAGATCACAAAGTAGGCTTCATTATGGAACTCAAGGAGGATTCCTATTTCAATGGAGAGATTGAACATTCTAGTTGCAAAAATTAAAAGGAAAATATATGATCGACATGATCATGGATCTCACAACAAGGCATGAGATGCTATCCTTAATGGATGGTTTCTCTGGATATAACCAAATAAAAAACTCTCTAGATGATCAAGATAAAACAACATTTACTTGTGCTTGGGGGAATTTCTACTAGAATTTAATGCCTTTTGGTCTAAAGAATAGAGGAGAAACATATCAAAGATCAATGAAAACCATATTCCATGATATGCTACACACCATCATGTAATATTATGTGGATCATATTCTAGAAAATCCCATCAAAAGGGAAGATCACTTGTCAAATCTTGCAAGGGTGTTTGATCAGCTTGAACAATATAATGTGAAACTCAACCCTAAGAAATGTGCACTTGGGGTAACATGTGGAAATTTGTTAGTGTACATAGCGTCAAGAAAGGGTATTGAAGTGGATCCTACAAAAGTAAAAGAAATATTAGATATGCCTCCACCAAAGACATTAAAATAGCCAAGAAGTCTACACTGGAAGCTACAATCCATTAGGTGATTTATAACACAATTAGCAGACAAATGTCACCCTTTCACTCATCTCTTACAAAAAGAAATCACCTTCAAGTGGGATGGGTGATGTGACCAAGAATTCTAGCAAGTCAATGATGTAACTAAGGAAACATTTAGGTTAGCACTACAAAGCATAAACAAACAAAACCCTAGCTAACAATGAAGCACAATGAAACATAAAATCATAAACCAATGAACAATCTCAACCAAAACTTTCACACATTACATGATTCATCTCCATTGCCCCTCTCCTTTTTTCTATAAATAATGTTTGCCCTCAGATTTTTGGGAACAACTATGACCTATGACAAGACTAAGAAAAATATTGAAGGATTCAACTAAGAAATTGCAAGTGTAATCAAAAATTTGCAAGCATAAGTCATGAAAAAATGAAGTTGACATTGTAGTTTTATAGAAATCAATGTTTAGGATGAATGGCCTCGATTAATAATTGACAGATGCCCTAAGATGGAAGGTTGAGATTATATGTGACAATAAGCAATTAGGGTTAGGGCAGAATTAGGTTAAAATTTGGAATGGAAAGATATGAGTTTTAGGAAAATCAAATCAAGAGAGATTGTTTGAAATTATTTGATTTATGAGAAAAAGTTGACTTTTTGAATTAATAATTAATTTAATTCAAAAGAGATAAGTCCATTATAGTAAATAATGATTTTTAATTATTTACTTTGTGGGAAAATGGAAAGTGGGATTTAAGTAAACGATTTAATTTAAATTTGGAGGAAAAGACAAAAGGATAATTAAATAATTAATGCAATTTATTTAATTATAGAGGAAATGGAAAGTGAATAATAATTAAATAAATTTAGGGATTTATTTAATTATAGAAGGATATAGGAAAATAATGACGCATTTAAATAAATAAATACTATTTATTTATTTAAATAACTAGTAGGAATAAAATATAGAAATTTGCTAAACAATTAGGAATTATTTAATTAATAGTTGAATTAGGACTATGGGACATAATTAAATACTTTAATTATGATGAGGAGAAATATGTAAAAATAAAGCTTGCAGGCCTAGGTTATTTTTATGTGTCTACATTTTCCCCCTCTTTTTCATGATGTGGTTCATTGCATCATGACAAAGAAAAATCAGTCAAAATGTGCCCCAGTGTCAACAAGGTAGCCCCATGCCCCCTTGAAATAATTTTACAAAATTTCCAAAAAAAATTCAAAAAAATTGAAAATGGTTCTGAAAAGTCAAATTAAGGAGAAGAAAGGAAATGGTGATGAAATAAATGATTGTCAGGACCCAAAGAATTGATTTAATGTAGTTTGAAGGCCTAGGCAAAGAACAACCAACATAAACCTTTAGAAAAACCCAAATTTTGGGAGGGTATAAATAGGAAATTGGATAATCAAAAGGTAATTTTGCAATTTTGAAGGTTGGAGACTATGAGCTTTGAGTGAAAATGGAGTTCGCTCCTCACAAAGATCACATATCCTATCAAGTGTGAAACTTCAGATGACTGGAGGGCACAAGAGATCTAGTGAGTAACCTGAAACCCACTTTGTCAATTTTTCATTTCACACATTTTTAGGTAAGATGAAAATTTAACAATTAATTGCATCATTTTGCGATAGCCACAAGTACTATCACGTTCACCAAAATTGACATCGATTCACCACAAGTGTGATGAAAATGCCTAATCTAGGTTTGGTTTTAAAAAAAGTTGACGCAATTGCAATGGTTTTACGCATCCACAAGATCCTGAACTACATTTGTGAATGTGCGACACAACCGACTATGGTGATTCACAATTGTTAGGGTTTAGCCACAATTGTTAGGGCTTGTGCACAACTGCTATAGGAATGATGCAAGTGTTTACATAGGCCAAAATTTCTTTAGAATTTGATGTAATTGATCTCTTGTGACACATCTATGAAAGCATGTGACGCATTCGCTATTGCCCAATGCAATTGATAATTGAGTGATGCAATTTCTTGGTGACAAAAATTGTCCTAGCTTAGATTTGAATTTCACTAATGACATGTGCCAAATAGGTTAAGGTAAGTCATTTAACTGACGCAGTGTCTATCATGTTGGTTACAGGTTCATTTAGATCCAATTTACACTCGAGAGTCATGACCACCCGAGACTTATCGTTTGTGAGATCAATTGACCAATGTTGAAAAGTGCAGGTTATGGTACCTTTAGTTATTTCACATGACATTCATGCCTATCATTAGGTACAATAGGGCTATGCTGACTTCACTTGTCGAGAGATGGCACTTGGAGACATGTTCATTTCATCTATCTATAGGAGAGGCCATGATCACCCTAGAGGACATCTATAGGATTCTTCAGCTGCCGATCTGAGGTGAGCGGGTCAGATATGACCCAACTCGAGGATATTAGGAATTGACCACTTATTATTTATATGGAGATGTCAAGGGTTTGGGTATCAACCACTATGAGATCTGATGGGCAACATTCGGTGCACGATACAAGGATTTTGACTACATACTGTGTACATTGATTGTTGAGGTTATTATTACAGACTGTTGAGGGAATGGACTTCCATTCGGATTGGGGGAGATGCTTGTTGGGATGATGGCTAGTGACACTTTATATGCATGGGGGCCATGTTTATTAGCTATGGTTTACTTTTAGTTACATGATATAAATTATCAACACAACTAGTCTATGAGTTGTGGGGTCACTCTGTTGATGGTCTTGGCTTGGGAGCACACTGTGGTGTTTTTTCCATCGGTTGATCACCAGCTGGTGACCAACATCCCATATGTATATATGTATAGAGGATAACTCACAGAGACACACATCAATAATACTGGCTACTAGCGACATGGGTTGGTTACTTTAGTCAGTTTCACATGGAGGTCATGGATGGATTATGCACAATGGCCATATGAGGATTAACATCTACAGTGGTGGTGACAAGAGAGATATCTGATTGGTAGGATTGTTCATATGCAACACATTATTGATATGTATCTTCCAGATTAGGTCTTGAGATAGTTTGGTAAGTAGCAGGTGTAGCCACAAGGTGCAATGTTTTCTTGGTCATCTAGGGAGGTGACACCTTGGGGCCCCGTGATTCCAGTGGCTAAAGGAATTTCCATGGGTATGGAGAGGGGATTTAGTAGATGTAAGTACCACTGCAAAGTATAATTCATGGTCGTTAGTTCATAGACCCATCCTATTGATTGATCCAAGCCAACCAACTCTAGTGGTGTGACAAGGAAATTGTCCTCAAGGTAGGAGAGGCAAAGATAGAGGGAGGGGAGATGCAGATAGAGGAAATGGTGTTTGAGGTGATGGTGGAGGGGTTGGAGGAGATGGTGGTGGAGATGGGAGATGAGGGGGTGGTTGGACAAGACAACAACATAGGCTATGGAGGAGGAGGATCATATCACTTTATCCTATCAGGGAGGAGCGGGGGATGAGGAGAGAGAGGAGGAGGTGAGAGAGGAGGCAAGATAGGAGGAGGGTAGGAAGGAGGATGACATGTAGGAGGAGGAGGTAGAGAGAGTGTCCCAATCAAGAGCAACTTGATGTGTTAGTAGGGGTGACTACCATGGATGTGGAGATAGCAAGGCATGAGGAGTAGCCTGAGGATGAGATGGCTAAGGAGGAGTGGATACTACATGAGAGGATCATGCACAAAGATGATGAGTTTGAGGATGTGTCTATTAGAGACAAGAGGGGACATGGATGAGGAGGTGGCTAGTCTATAGGCCAGATTACAGGCATTAGAAGCTTAGATGCAGACCTTGTGAGTGGAGAGGGACATAATCATTATCAGGGATCAACAAGAAGAGTAGAGGAGCATAGACTTCATTACTACCTATAGTGGGTCCACAATGGACATGGTCAAAGAGGTTTCCTAGATTAAACGTAGAGAACAATACTATAGGAAACTATATGAGGAAGCAGTTCCATGAGAGTGGTGGGAACCTAGCACCTTAGAGGTTATTAATAGTTGTCGGTCTCACAATAGGCAGTCCCATTTCTGATCGAGCCAGGGTGAGAGCAGCAACATGGGTTCAAGAGATCATGGAAGCAATGAATAGACCTATTTTGACTTATCTATTTTGAGACTTATATTTTTTTCCATCGATATTGCAAGCTCTACTTTTGATGAGATACATTATGATAGTGTATTGTGACATATTTCTTTTCACTATATATATATCTATCATTTTTTGTGGTGATTATATGATATGTAGTGCTTTGTGTGATATGTATTCTTTTATTGTGTATGTGTTATGAGTGATGAGGTATGCTTTATGTTATGATTATGCAGCCTATGATGATGTCTTAATTCTATATTATGATATATGCATTTACTTATATGGTGTTATGAATTTCATGTCTTGATGAGATGCTAATGATTATGAGATGTAATGTTAATTTATGTTAATGAAAATTTATGCAATATTGATATGCCATGTGATTTATGATGGTTATGTGATGTATGTATGCATGATGGTATTTTATGATGAGATATTGTTTATGATAATGTTTTATATATGTATGATTCCTAAATGAATGCATAAAATGTCATGATGATGAATATGAATGCAATGCTCTCTGATTGTGGATTATGAGATGGATTAGATTTGTATGTTATGATTATGGTCATCATGTATTTACGTGAAGAAATTACATGCATGAATAATGAAATGTAGATGCATCTATATGTTATGTTAATGAAAATGTAATTATGCAAATGATATGTAAGTGGATGTATGTAAAAGATATGTAAATGGATTTATGCAAATGATATGTAAATGGATGTATGTAAATGATATGTAAATAGATGTATGCAAATGATATGTAAATGGATGTATGCAAATGTGGGATATATAATCTATCTGAAATTTACCAAATACAAACCCCTACATGATCATGTATGAAGCTATTGTTTTGTGTGTCACAGGATGTCATCATAATGCTAGAAAGAAGAAGTGATAGTGTGGAAGACATGGATGTTAGTATTAGACAAGAATCCTTCAATATTTTGCCAAAGTACAAGTAGGAGTTGCATTAATCATCATTGGGCGGATTATTGCAATGGAAAACAAACACCATGATATGACATAAATCAATGGTGTGCAAGGTTGTGCCATCACTTAAAACAAATAGTCATAGACAAGGAAGATCATGACTCATACAAGGATCCCAATTGTCCCTGTATTTTTGTCACGATCGACCACATACAGTCATCAAAAAGGACAAGCCATGAAACATTGTTGCACCTCTAAGTCCTATACATAAAATCCTTGAGGTGGCTAGCATCATGATGAAAAAGAAAATGATAAATGTGACAATTTTTAGAGACTATGTTGTGCCAAAGTGTTTGCCATGAGTTTTTTTATGCAAAGATTTTTAATTTTGAAATGCCAATTATGATGAAGCCTAGTTTTGTGTGAGGTAGGCTAATGAGGGATAAATGTTGAGGAGTCAAAATTAGGAAGGACACATCCTGAATAATGATGTCGGGAGCATTGATTACCACTATTGAGAAGATACCCCAAAATGCTAGTTGAAAGTGTCGATGCTTAGGAAAGACATATTCTGGAGAAAAAATAAATGACAAGGATCATTCCCCCTAAAGACATATCTAAAGGAGGACCAAGGGTTGATGATTTGATATTGTTATGAGATTTTGACCAATTTTGACTAGATGACCCAATTGAATACGTGTCACATTTGAAGTGTCAATTTGATTGAAATGTGTGTTGAATGGTTGTCAAAATTTGATTAAGAGCTATCCGATTTAGGATGTTGTGAAGAAACAATGACTAAACTGATAAACCCTAAGGGACTGGACCTAGTGGGCCTTGGGTGCTCATCGATAAATTGCCTTGCCTATGTAGAAATTTGTAGAGACCTCATGGTTTGACATGACATGAATTTATTCTAGTTACAAAGGATCGAGTCATGATTTTATTTCAACAACCTAAAAGGACCGACCTAATGCCTCGAGGGAACATTGACAGATGGCCTTGCCTACATTCAATCACAGAGGCAACATATTTTGACAAAGATATGGACTGACGAAAATGACCAACTTGAAAAATACAAAGTGATGTGTTTGTTAGAATTAGAATACTGACTCGGGGGTACATCAAGTGATGACCTTGCCTATGTAGAAAATGCGTAGAGACCACGTAGTTAGACCATTCTAACTATGACTCGACTTAGACTGATTTTGACTCTATTTTTGGGTTTTTTGAGAGTTATTTGGATTTTTTTGGTTTTGACATGTTTTGATTTTTTTGGATTTTTTGAATATGTTATTTGTAAGGATTTTTAAGTTTTACAATTTTTTTGTCTTTTTGAAATTTTTTGGCTTTTCTCAAGAAATTTTATGATTCATAGGGATTTTATGAATATACAAGACCATGTGTGAGGTCCATTGTAGTTAGGTGTTAAAGTGTTTCCCCTAGTCATGTCTAGGACTAACCAAGATGAATGCGATGGAATGGGATGTGCTTGGGAGGGAAAGGGGGTGATGCGCAAGGAATGATGTCAACCGTTGTCACCCATGGAAAGAAATAGAAAGACCATATGATGGATGTGGTGAGGGTATCAGAATACTAGGTTTTTATTATGGACCAAGATAGATGGAGTGATAGTAGATGGAATTGCAAGGATTGCCTAGTCATGGCGCTTGTTTGCCAGGTTTTCACTATGGTACCTATCCAAAGTTCCACCGAAGTGGGTTTCAATATGGGATGAATTAGTTCTATTTATTATTTTTAATTTTTTTGGTGTTACCAAGATGCCTATTTTTCAAGTTTTCATCAAGGTAATGATTTTTTTGTATTATTCAATTTTTTTGTATTTTTATGTTTTTGGCCAAGCTCTCTGAATCTATGTGTAGAACTTGTGGAGATGAAAAATATTGATGGAATCTGATAATTGTTCACCTTCTAGAGTATAAAACTAATAAGCACTAGAACCAATAGATACAATGATGACATATGTACCCAACCAATTAGGTTTGAACTTGTTGGGTTTCTCACATTTAGCTTGATTCTTCAAGTTCAGAATCAAGACCAAGTCACTAATGTCAAAGTTTCAGACCATAAATATTTTGTTGTAACTATGAAAGAAGTGATCTTGATATAATTGTAGGTGATTCAAGGAATTTTTTCTATGTTCCTCTAATAATTCTAGTTCATGCAATTGAGAGTGTCGGTATTCCTCATCATTAATCAATTATTTCATGGAGACCCATAAGGAGGGGACTTCGACCTCAATGGGAAGGATAGCTTTGGATCTGAAGAGTAAGGAAAATGGAGTGCTTCCCATGGGCATGCAGATGTTGATGTAGTAGGCCCATAGGGAAGTGTTAACTTTGAAGTGCTAGTCATGACCAACGACAATAACAGTCATCTTAAGACTTTGTATTATTGTTTTATTGGATGCCTCTACTTGGTCATTACCTTGTGGGTAATATGGAGTAGAGAAATGATGTTGAATATGGAATTTCTCACAAATCTCACATACATCTTGGTTTTTAAAAGGATGACCGTTATCTATGATAATTGATTGGGGAACACCATATCGACATATGATGTAGTTAAGGATGAATTTGGAAATTTATTTGCTGATTATGTAGGTGAGAGGAATGGCCTTGATCCATTTTGTGAAATATTCAATTGCAGTAATAATGAATTTGTGGCCGTTGGATGAGGTGGAATGAATTTTACCCATGAGGTCAAGTCCCCATTATACAAAGGGCCAAGGGGAAGTGAACAGTCATAACTCTTGTGTAGGTGCATGAATGAGATCACTATGTACCTGACATTGACCACACCTTCTTGCAAATTGAAGAGCATCCTTTTCCATGGTCAGCCAGTAGTACCTCAGTCTCATGACTTTATTAGGTAGGGTTGGGTCACTCGAGTGGGATTCACATATAACCTCATGTACCTCATGTAAGGTTGTTTGTGCTTCATCTACATTGAGAAACCGAAGGAGTGTATTGTCAAAGTTGTGTCTATATAGGGTCTCACTAATGATGGTATAGCGAGTGGCTTTGCAAATAAAGGAATTGTGTTTGTTATACGAAAGGGTTGGCGGTAGAGTTTGGGAATGTAAGTAATTGTATGTTTCCTGATACCAAGGGGAATTAGGACCAATAATCTCACAAACCATTTCAGATTCATGAACTTCATAGGTAGGAACCAACAGTTGTTCTACTAAGAACTCAAATTGTAGAACATTATTTGGGATATCCAAGAGAGATCCACTTGTGGTAATAGTGTTTGATGCATTGTTCTATGATCAGGGAATCTACTCAAAAGTGACCATATGGAATTATGACATGAAACTATCCACCATGTGTTTGTAAGTCATCTGCTTCTCATCCTTGGTGTCATAATCATCATTGAATTGGTTGATAACTAAATGAGAATCACCAAAAACTAGGAGTTCCTTAATTTTCCATTTAACTACCATTTGAAGTCTGGTCAACATGATGAAAGAGCATCCTTTGTTCTTTGTAATCTTGCATCAACCAAAAATATTTTCTTTCAATTTTGTTCTTGTTCTTGTCCAGTTCAAGTTGACAAATTCGATATTTCGTCATATTTTATCACCAGATCCCTCAGATCTACATTTTCATTATGGACATGTTCATTTTCCTTATTCCAAGATTTCAGCATGATTGGATATTTTTTCGACAAGTTATCACTTTCAGATTAAGTGACAATTTCTAGAATAGAGCACCGAAGCAGTTTCGAGCCTAGTAGCTAATTTGATCTCTTGTGGATCCTTCTCGTAACTTGCAGATCCTCATGTTGTGTTTCAAATTATTTTTTGGAGTTTCCTCAACCTTAATTTAGGTCCACACTTCATCTTATGCACCTATCGAGGAGAAATTCAAATTTAAGGCCAACCTATTTTATGCACATTATATTTCCTTCATCAGAGATTGTAACGATCATTGGCCAACATAGATGATTCTAGATCTTGAATGTAATATAAATCATTGTAATAGATCATTAGGACAAAAATTAGAAGGAATGTGGGATTCGATCTATAAGATTTTGGATCACATTAATGAGGATGTAGGAATACTGTATTTTGAGCATGTTGTATTAGGCCTATGAGCCCAATCTGTAAACCCGAATGTTATCGGTTGTATGTAATTTAAATTTATGATAATAAGAATGTTGGAATCTGCATTTTCCTCCATATTTTGAGTGGATTATGTTCTTTAACTCTTGTTGAATGGTATAGAATATTCACTTTGAGGACCCTCTTACCATGACTACATGAGATTGGTATAAGAGTGAGATGAGTTCCGTGAGAGATCGTCAGAGTTTGCGAAGTCCTATTGAAGATTTTTTGTGGGGTGGTGGACTAGGGATTTGACCTGCAACTACAAAGGACTTGTTTAAATATAGTGGGGAGAAGAAATGGTAGAGGAAATGGAGTGCCTGGAAATGTAGACCCAACCATAATGGAGATGTTGAGAGGAATTTATGCTAGATTAGAAGTAGTCAAAACGGCCTAGAGGAGATGTCGACCAATTGATGATGTGAGTGATGAAGAGGAAAGAGGAAATCAACTTGGTCTTGATCAGGGATAAGAGAGGTTCATAAGAGCCCTAACCAAAAAAATTACTAAACCACATTTCAATCCACTGGATTATAGTGGTAATTTGGATTCAGATGAATCACTTGATTAGATAATGGAGATGGAGAAGTATTTTTATTTTGAAGGTACCACCAAAGAAAAGAAGTTGAAATTTTTCATGTACAAAGTTTAAAGGACATGCATCTCTTTGGTGGGAACATTTGATGGAAAATAGGCAAAGAAGAGGAAAGGACAAGATAAAATCATGGGATCGGATGGTGAATAAGTTAAAGATGAAGTTTATGCCCATAGAATATTAGATCAGTTTGTTTTGAAAGTTGCAAAATTTGAAACAGAAGGAGTCAAGTGTGACAGAGTATACTGAGGAGTTCTACAAGCTGAATATCAGATCCAAACATTCAGATGATGAGACCGATCAAGTAGCCAGATATATGAATGGCTTGAGGTTGTCTATATAGGATGAGATCAGTTTGATTCAGTTGTTGAGTGTGGAGGAGGCATATGAATGTTCCCTAAAATCATAAGAGAAGATGAATAAAATACATGAGAAGAGACAAAGAGGAAGAGGTGAAAGATTCCAGAGGAATAATTTTTACTAGAGGAGGAAGAGGACCTTTTCAAAATCAAAATAAAGATAAGAAAGTCAGTAAAAATGATAATCTATACTGTATAAATGATGGAAACTCTTACAAAAGAGGAGGATATGGTGGTTACCAGAATGAGGGTTATAGAAAAGGTGATAGAGGATAGGAGAAAATAGTATTTAGGGGAACTTGTTTTAAGTGTGGTGGAGAAGGACAAAAATAATTTGAATGTAATCAAGGAGAGAGAAGCAGAAAGATAAAGAATAGTAGAAGAACAACCTTTGCTAAGGAGGATCATGTTAGATCATCTAATAAACCGGAAGAGGGAGAAGTATTGGTGAATAAAAGAATATTGTGTCAAAGTGAGATGGAGTAGGAACCATTGCAGAGAAAGAATTTTTTCTAAACCACATGCAAGGTAGCTGGTAAATTTTGTAGAGAGATTATGGACATTGGAAGCTCTGAGAACCTCATCTCTCAAGAAATGGTTACCAAATTGAGGCTGGAAATATTGGAACACCTGAAACCCTATCAGATAGAATGGATTCAAGATGAGCATAAGAGACTGGTAAGTGAACAATGTTTGGTGAAATTGAAGATATGAAATTATCATCATGAAGTTTTGAGTGACATCATGCCTATGGATGTATGCCATGTTTTATTGGGAAGGCCTTGGAAATATGATAGATAGGTTGTTCATAATGGAAAGAAGCACATATACCATTCTTTCTAATGGGATTAAGAAAAAAATTTTGCCATTGGAGGATGTTCCTAAAGTTGAGGTTTGCACAAGTGTTATAATTTGTTTGGTTGATGCAAGGAGATTTTTGGATGGACTAAGACATGAGAACTTGTGCTATGCCTTGGTTCGTAAGAAGGCTGAAGACTTGAAGCATGTAGAAGAACAACTGCAGGAGATAAAGAAGTTTCTAGAAGAATATGAAGCTATCATTTTGGATAATGTACCTGATGGATTTCCACCTATGAGGAATATTAGTCATTGCATGGATCTGATCCCTGGAGCTAGTTTTCCTAATAAAGAAGCACACTGGATGACATCAACAAAGAATGAAGAGTTGAATAGACAAGTGCAAGAGTTGTTGAGGAAGGTTTTGATTAGAGAAATCTTAATTCCTTGTGCAGTACCTATTGTGCTAGCACCTAAGAAGGATGGATAATGGAGGATGTGTATAGACTCTAGAGCCATAAACAAAAATCATAGTGAATTATAGATTTCGTTTGCCCCAAATGGATGACTTTATGGATTATTTGAGTGGAGCTAAATACTTTACAAAGATAGATTTGAAGATTTGATATCATCATATCAGAATCAGAGAAGGGGATGATTGGAAGACAACATTCAAGACAAATGAAGGATTGTATTAGTGTATGGTGATGCCTTTTGGACTAACAAATGCACAAAGTACATTCATGAGGTTGATAAATGAGGTATTGAAGAAATTATTGGATAAGTTTGTGATTTTCTATTTGGATGACATCTTGATTTTCAATAAGACTAGAGAAGAACATTTGTTGCATATAAGACAAGTTTTGTATAGGTTGAGAGAAGACTAGTTGTTGATAAACATTAAGAAGTGTAGTTTCATGAAAAAGAATTGGTATATCTAGAATTTGTGATATTTGTTGATGGATTGGAGATGGATCCTAAGAAGGTAAGATAAAATTTTCAATGGCCTACACTAGAAAGCATTGGAGATGTAAGATCATTTCATGGATTGGCTAGTTTCAACCGTAAGATCATTAGGAATTTTAGTTCTATTTGCAATCCTATGACAAAAACAATGAGGGGAGATAAGAAATATTTTAGGTGGACATTTAGAGGAGACCAGAGTTATGAGTTGTTGAAATAGAAGGTGACTAAGTAGCCTGTGTTGGATTTACCAAACTTTAATAAGGTCTTTCAAGTAGACTGAGATGCAAGTAGAAATGCAATTGAAGCAGTATTAAGTCAAGAAGGAATACCAGTAGCTTATTTAAGTGGAAATGCAATTGGAGAAATATTAAGTGAAGATAGTGAAGAAAAATTGGAGAAACAATTTCCTAAACAATAATCAAATGAGATAGAAGAGGTTTTGGATATCAGATATGGGAGGACAATGCATGGAAGACAATACAACGAATATCTTGTAAAGTGGAAGGGCAGACAAGTGGAGAATTCTTCTTGGATTTCTTAGACCGAGGTAAACCATAATGGTTTTCCTTTAGCCCCAACAAAGTGAGGGACTCAATTTTCAAATAGCCCTGGATGTCTGATGTAGGAGCATCCTTGGTTCTTTGCAATCCTACATCAACCAAAAATATTTTCTTTCAGTTTTGTTCTTCTTCTTGTCCAATTCAAGTTCGTAGATTCGACATTTCATCATATTTTCTCACCAGATCTTGTGGATCTATATTTCCATCGTGGACATGTTCATTTTCCTTATTCCAAGATTTCAGCATGATTGGATTTTTTCTGGCAAATTATCGCTTTCGGATTAAGTGACAATTTCTAGAACAAAGCACCGAAGCAATTTCGAGCCTAGCGGCTAATTCGATCTCTTGTGGATCATTCCTCGTAGCTTGTGGATCCTCATGTTGTGTTTTGAATTTTTATATACAGTGTGTCATACCTTAATTTAGGTCCACACTTCATCTTATGCACCTCTCGAACATAAAGTAAAATTTAAGGCTGACCTATTTCATGCACGTTATGTTTCCTTCATTGGAGATTGTAACAATCTTTGGCCAATGTGGATGATTCTAGATCTCAGATGTGATATAAATAATTGTAATAGATCATTAGGATAGTAATTAAAAGGAATGTGGGATTTGATTTGTAATATTTTGGCTCGCATTAAGGAGCATGTAGGAATACTATATTTTAAGTATGTTGTATCAAGACTGTGAGCCCAATATGTAAACTTGGATATTGTCAGTTGTATGTACTTGAAATTTTTGATAATAAGAATGTTGGAATCTGTATTTGCCTCCATATTCTAGGTGGATTTTTTTGTGTAAATATTGTTGCACGGTCCAGAATGTTCTCTTTGAGGACCCTCCTACCATGACTGGACCACAACAATGCTTTATATACTGCAATATTATTAGTGCATGGGAATGCGATGTGAAATGAATTAAAAATAGAATATCCTTGAGGTTTGATGAATAATATCCCAGCTCCCTAACCATGACCTATATGAGACCGATCAAAATAAAGTTTCCAAGGCATTCTAGGTTCTACATGGAAGATGGATTCATTTGAAAAATCTGCTACCAATGGGTGATCACCTGTTATGGGCACACCAACAAGTTGATCGGCTATGACCTATCCTTTTATTACTTTGTGTTTTATATATTGTTGAACCAAAAATTTAATGGTCAAAGGGGGAGTCTTCAATAACTTCTAGGGCTTCCACCTAAAATGAGAGAGACCTCTCTTCCATTCTATAAAACTTGGAGCTCATTCAAACTAGTGCAAGTGTGATTGGATTGTGACTAAATAGTTTTCCCTAAATGCAATAAACTAAGAATGCACATAAACTATTGAAGCAAAAATAATGGAATCTACATTATTTGAAAACACATGATGATATACAAAAAGGATAGATTTAAGACCATACAAGACAAGATAGAAGGACATATAAGAAGAGTGTGCCTAGAAATAGAAAAAGGTTGAAGTGAAGATTGCAGAAGCCTTTGAAAATATAGAAAATCTACTTTTTGGGCCAACTGGGACACTTACGCCAAGTTGGGCGACTTGGTCCCAGTTTTGGTAAACTGCTCTGAGCTCCGTTCCAGCCAACTGGGTGTTCAAATCTTCAAAAATCCTTAACAAAATCATGCAGAGGGACTAAGTCACCACTATTAGCAACTTATTCTACTTATACTTTTTAAAAATTTCAAAAGTGGAAACAAAAGTCTATAGTCTGCAATCTACTTTCCCACTGAAATCCGGGTACAAATCTATAAAGCCACCTATAAAATAGAATATATTTTGGTTTATAATGTGGGGTTTTCCTTGGTCCAACCCCTAGTTGGTATTTAAACTTTGAAAGAGACAATAAATCTACATAAAACCCTAGCCCTAAGTGTGTCTAAGACTAGGAAATTTTAAGTATGATGCAACCCTATTTTAGCTTGTGAGAATAAGATGCATAAAATGAAACTAGAACAATCTAAGACTCATTATAAGAGAATCTAAATAATATTAGAAATGAATCTTGATGATATTAAAAAATTTCCTTAGGTTGAATATTGAGGGAAAATGGAAGATGGAATCACTTTGAAAACAAGTCTTTAGATTGATTTGGAGGATAGTTGCACCTCCTCAACCTAGATTTCTCCATGATTCTCCATAGGAATCCATGATCAATCCTTTGCAATGTCAAATATTTATTGAGAAGTGAGCTTGGAGACCTACAAAAACCCTAGCTTGCTACCCTAAGCTTCAAATTTGTTGTAGAAAGAGTAATTAATCTTCTTGTGGAAGATGTTCAACACTTGATTCTTGATTTTTATTGTTAAAAATGACTAAGAGATCTTGAAAAATGATCTAAAAAAATGCATTTATAAGCAAAAATACCTAATTGTCAGTTATTCTGACCTAAGAGGTTGACACCCACCGAGAATTTTCAGCAAGTCAAAGATTTTCCCACTCAAAAATGCAAATAACCCTAAAAGGGACTAAGTTGCCACCTTGGGCGACTTAGTCCCACTAGGGGTTTTTGAGGTGGGATTTGTGATATTTGAGTGATTTTGACGTTGTTTTCCAAGACTTGTATTATTTATTGGGTGCAATAGGCCTCAAATTCAAAGATAACGAGTCTTAGGGGCCTATAAATGTTGTTTTAGGGGGTGATTGATGCAAGGGTGTCTAAAGTAGGACCAAATTAGGCACAAAATTGTCCTTTTCTTCAAATGTATACAATTTTTGGTGACACATTTAGACCCCACTTTAGCACTCATATGACTATATGTGCATATGGAAGCTAAAGTATTCTAAACAATGCACTTTGTTTTCATAAAAGGATACTTATTCCAAGGTGGGAGAATGAAGCCCCTAGTGTAGTTACCTAAAAAAAAACAATGTTAGGAACCGCATCCTACAACACAAAATCGTTAGTTGTTCAAAAATCCTCTTATCTATATCCTAGAAATCAAATTCAAGGGTAGATGTATGCACCCCCTTAATTCTGCTTGCTTTACAGAGGTGGAATCAATATAGCAATCTAGCCACATCGAATGAGGACACACATAGTAGAGAGAATTTCCAAGTAGCATGCCACATAATGATAGGTGATTGATGATTTAAGGTGTGGAGTCATGATTTCAATGCAACAAATGACACCAAAAATAGAGTTCACTAGCACTTGTTATGTTGGTTTGAATGAAAAGCACACTAATATGTCTAAGATAGTAAAAGTATAAAGGTTATTATAAGAGTAGGAGAAAGAGTAAAAAGAATGAAAATGAGGTAATTTGTCACTTGTTCATTTTACCTTTTTGTATATTGAGCGTGACGAGGAGATAGCGAAATATGCTGAGCAAATGAGATTTTACACCTGCAAGACTGGATGTGCTTCAAGACCAGGTGGCATGCAGTGATTGAAACTACAAGGTGAGTTAACTCGACTACCTGCACTTTGTGTTTTTTGCATTAATTTAATGATTTATATGCATATGGAGGTTAATTTAGGATCTTGGAATTTTTTTTTGCAAAGTGTCTCATTTGTTCGTAAAGTGCCCCTTTTGTTCGTGCAGTGTCTCATTTCTTTGAAAAGTGTCCCAAAAGGGTTCTAAAGTTTTTGGGGCATTAAATAAATAACACTAGAACAACATTAGTACACTTGCATGATGAATAAAAGTAAAATTGAAGATAGTAGATCATTAGAGAACATTTTGATGTTTTTGATAGGTACCCACTCATTCGTGGTAGTGTCTAGGTGGGAGATAGTTGAGATTTTTGAGAAATTTAGCCCCCACTTTGTTAGCGGAGGAAACCGAGCATTTGCAGTCCATTGGGATCTACTAGGAATACCTCATGCCCCCCATGAGGTACCATGATGTGATGTTGATGGAATTATGTGAGTGATTGGATGTTGATATATGAACATCCCACATACCGACATGAGAGATGATAGTGACTCTAGAGGATGTGTATAGTATACTATGATTTCCTATTTTAGGGGAGCGGGTGCGCTTCTACAGAGACTGTACCTTTCGTGAGTAGTGAGCAGATATGTAGTACCGTCTAGGTGGACCGATTCATGATGAGAGGGTTACAAGGTGGATCAACCTAACACTATTAATTTATTCATGGGAGCTAGTGGTTAGACGCATTATAATGCATACTATTGCATTATAACTCTTTTTGGATGGATGTGCAACACACCTCAAGGGTGGGCTAGTGCATTTGATATAGGGGATGGTAGAGTACAAGACAGTATATGTGTGGAGACCATGCATCCTAACACACTTGTATTATTATTTGGGATGGTTTGTATTCTGAGAAGTAGATAGTAAGAGACATTGTACACTTTTGTAGGTGTGGTATCTAGAGCATATCACATGTACTAGACCTATGGGCTTCCCATGTCCTACAATAGTTGGGTATCCTCATTCATTCGGCTATCCTCTATAGTGATTATGGAAGTTTGGATATTTTCACTTTTAGAGAGTGAGGTTCAACCAGTTGGAGGAGGATGAGATCTTATGGAAACCTTATTAGCTTACACTGCAGTGGTCAGACTACACTAGATAGATCAAGAGATTACAATTGGATAGATTTATGGTTGGTTGACATGATCACATAGTACGTCCTTTCTACTATGATTGAGTCATGCAATAGTTTGGACAAATTCAAATACCACCTAAGGCATGATCATCTTTCAAGAGGTTAGTATTGAGTGCTCGGAGGCTAGGTGATAAAACATAGTTCACTATGGATGATGTTGTTAAGAGTGACTCAGATTTATCTTATCAAGATAAGCCACTAGTTCCCAAGTAAGACGATGTTGGTTACACATGGTATCATGAGGAGTGGTGGAAATATCACAACCAGCTCTTGTGTTTCTGATTTATGAGACTGTGGGAGATGCAAGACCATTTCTAGATGAGGGGGATGAGAGAGAGGATAGAGCCAAGGAGACATGCTATAGGGCATTAGACATTTACCAATATTAATGATGAGGAGTATGATGAGGATATAGATCTATACTATGATGGACATGAGGGAGAGTAGGAGGAGGATGATGAGGATAAGGATCCACCCCTGAGTGAGAGTGATGAGGTAGCAGTTGAGGATTGACATGAGTGGGGAGATACCTCACCCATTCATATGACTAGATCCCCAGTAGGAATGGTAGTAGGTACCAATACTCAGAGTCAAGGAGAGGCTAGCATAGCATCCATGCCCCCTACATAGGATTAGGTTGATATTTATCATCCTACTAGAGATATAGGTGATGATACTTTATTTATGCATGTACTTTATGCTCTTGTGAATTATTTGATGCATATATATATCATGATGTGTACTAATTGTGTATTGTTTATACCTTGTAGATCCCATAGAGGATTGGTGATATCTCTACCATCAAGTGGTTGTGTTGATAGTGTCAATGTCTATCGATGAGGAGGAGATGGACTCATATTATATGACCCCACCTATTGTGGAGTGAGATGCAGAGTCACTCAGACCATTCGCAAGACTACGAGAAGTGTATGAGAGCTTGGGGATGTGAGTCCACCAAGTTGAGGCCACATCATAGGCACAAACATCAAGGACTCCAATAGAGTTTGAGAGAATAGAGAGAGGTGACATGGCTATAGGAAGATAGGGATCAAATAGCAAGAGTGCATTGAGTGGCCCTTACATGGATGGAGGGAATGGATTTCTCAATCAGATTTAGCAAATCATGATCACAATCATCCACTACCATCTCCCAATGTCTAGCTACTGATGCAGCATGAGTAATAGATCCTAATGGATCTAGTAATCATAGTCCTCAATGACATTGTATATTATGATGACATGTATAGAAAATTTTATATATAGATAATCATTTTTATCTTGTTTTAATGCATGAATGTTAAATGACAAGGTGATTAATTAAATAGCCTTTGTGTGATTACATAATTAATGTATATATGATTTAACAAAGCAAATGTGATCTAAGTAAAATCTTGTTAAAGTTTCTTATAGATACAACATAAATATTAAATATTTTATGGACTTATGATTTAAAGTACCATAACACACAAGAGGAATTTTAAATAGTACAACATCAAAATTAATTGTATAAATTAAATAGTCACTTTAGTGCTCAAGACACACACATAACTATTTGTCAAGAATGAAGCAATGTGAAAGCATATAGGACATAATCCAATATCTCTAGCAACACTGCTTTATGAATCATACCATTCAAAGGGATTAGACATAACACCAACCCATATGTGTGGCATTAATAGGGTCTTTAAGAGGAGTTCGATCTCGCTCTGTTAATGTGTAAGCACCAGAGCCATAATTCGTACTGACCACATAGGGGCCTAACCAATTAGGACTGAACTTTCCTTTTTCTACATAATCAGCAATAGTGTTCCATTGATTTTCATATAGGACTAAATCACCCTTGTTAAATGTCTGAGGAATGACACCAGTATCATGTTTTCATTGTAGTTTCTTGGTATAAATCTGAAGTTGCTCGAGAGTGTTATTGTGTTGTTCATCAATAATTTCAAGCTGGTGCAATTGTTTTATTGTATACGTATCATTACCGAGAAGACCTTGAAGAGAAAGTTGTAATGTTGGGATTTATAAATCCAAAGGTGTGATGGCCTCAGTACCATAAATGAGGTTGAAAGGTGTATTTCCTGTAGAGGAGTGAACACTTGTGCGATAGGCCCATAACGCATATTTCAATTGTGTGTGCCAATATTTTTTATTTAGATTAACAGTTTTCTTGAGGATTTGTTCAAGGATTTTATTAGTACTTTCAGATTGACCATTATATTGTTGGTAGTAAGGTGTTGAAAAGGAATGTTGAAGATGAAAGGTCTCAAGGAACTTCTTCACATAATTATTTTTAAATGGTGGTCCATTGTCTAAAACTAACTCGAAAGGAAGTCCAAAGCAAGTGATGATGTGTTCTAATTATAAATGACATATCACATCAGCAGTTGTGGATCAGGGAGGGATAAATTCTACACATTTGGTGAAATAATCGGTTGTAGTAAGGATGAACATATGTCTAGTGGAAGAAGGTGGTGATTTTTTTCCAATTAGATCCAATCCCCACACAAAGAATGGCCAAATAGGGATTTGGACACGAAGCTCACAAAAAGGAGGATGAATCAAATTACTATGTTCTTGGAATTCGTGACATCACTTAACATATGCATAAGAATCTTTCTCCATATGTTTTTAGTATTAACCCATATCAAGAAGATTTTTCACTAAGGTTTTTCCTCCAAAATGACCTCCACAAGTGCTCGAATGGGCCTATTTGAGGGTGACATGAGTTTCAGAATACTTGAGACATCGCAAGAGAATTCCATCAAAGGATATTCTATACAACATATCAGCAAGTATTATGTACTTGGTTGCTAACTTTTTGAGGTGAATGTGGGTGTTTCAGGTTACAGACTCGAGAATGGTACCATATTTTAAATAGTTATATATGGCATCTTATGATTCACATGAATTTCCTAGGAATATTAGAAGCACATCATTAGATTTATTATTGATTGAGGGTTTCATGATTGGGTGGATGGTAAACATGACATATTTGGAAGGATCTGAAGGAGAAATGAGAGAAGCTACACTAGCCATTGTATCCACGTGTTGATTATCTTTTCGAGGGATGCTATCAATGGTGAACGATTCAAACTATTTTAACAAAGTCTACATGGGTTCCTTATATTGCAATAATTTACCATGTTTAGTTTGATAGAGATCGTTGATTTTTTAGATCACTAATTATGAGTTGCCATAGATCTTGATATCTTTAACTCCCATGACTAAGGCAATACACAATCCAACAATTAATGCTTCATACTTAGGTGTGTTATTAGTACATAGGAATTTTAGGTGATACAATAAGGGAATAAGTTTTCCTCTGGGAGGAATTAATATAGCTCTAGCACCAGAGCCTATCCAACACTTCAATTCATCGAAGTACAATTCCCATATAGGATGTTCTATGGTCAACACACTATCATCAAGAAAAGAGTCATCACTAGGGAGGGTTAAAGGAGAAGGAGCACCAACTAAGTGGTTAGTTAAGGCTTGGCCTTTGATTGCTTTTTTGAAAACAAACTTAAGGTCAAACTCAGTCAACAACATTACCCATTTAGCAAGACGTCCTGATAGGTCTATTTTATTGAAAAGATATTTGAGAGGGTCAAACTTTTCCATCACTTGTATTGATGCATCTAGTAAGTAATGTCACAACTTACTACTAGTGAACACAAGACCCAAACATTTTTTTTCAATTTTTGTGTAGTGTGTTTTGTAATTGATGAGAGTTTGACTGATGTAATAGACAAGATGCTCTTTTCCATTATTGTCATTTTGAGCCAATAATACGGCAAGAGCATGATTGGAAGTGGGGATATAAAGGATGAATGGTTTGTTTGGTATAACAGGTTGTAAAATATGTGGAGTTGCAAGGTATTCCTCCAAACTTTCGAAGGCCTATTTACAAGAGTCATTCCAATAAAAATTCACATCCTTTTTGAGGAGGTGTGTAAAAGGAAATGTATGATCAGCTAGAGAAGTGACAAAATAATGGATGGCTTAAATCCTTCCTTGTAATGTGTGTAATTGGGAGATGTTTCGAGGAGGTGGTATGTTAATTATAGCATCAATTTTCTTTGTGTCCACCTCAATGCCTTTGTGAGATATGATAAACCCTAAAAAATTTCCACTATCTACACCAAAGACACACTTCTTAGGATTTAAGCACATGTTTTACTTATGCATTCATTCAAATATTTATCGAAGAATAGGAACATTATCTTAGTGTGTTAAGGATTTGGCAAGAATTTAATCAACATAATCTTCCAATATTTTATGTATGTAATCATGAAATATCAATGTCATTGCTCGTCGATATGTAGTGCCTACGTTCCTATATCCAAAAGGCATCATAACCCAACAAAACGTTCCCCCAGCGGATGTAAAGGCCATCTTGTATTGATCTTGTGTATTGATGAAGATTTTATTATATCCATAAAGGAAAAAAAAGCATGCCCAATAGTTGAATTCATGATCATGTCGATATTAGGAAGAGAAAAATTAGTTTTTAAAGAGGCTTTGTTCAAGTTTCAAAAATATGTGCATATCCTACCACGATTATTAGGTTTAGCAACTGCAAAAATATTTGATATCCAAGGAGAGTAATCAATACATTGAATGAAACCTACATCAAGGATTTTTTCAAGTTCTCCTTTAACATGAAAGGCTATCTTGGGGTTCATCTTTTGTATATTTTGGCGAATGGACTTGGCATTTTCAGCAAGAACAATGTTATGAGTGACTATCTTTGGATCTATTCCTAGCATATCAGAATACTTCCAAGAAAAGAGGTCAAGAAAGGCATGAAGCAAGGTTTCAAGATCCTCTTGTTCTTCATCATCAAGGCACTTTCCAATTTTAATAACTTTGTCTTTATCATTTATGTCCATTGGTATGTCCATGGTATCCCCCAAGGGGAGTGCATTTGACTTAGTAAATTTCAGATCATATGGTGCCATGCTTGTGGGAGTGTCATTAATGTCAATAACATTGAGCTCAGTACTTATGATAGCATAAGAGGCATTTCTCTTGGAGATAGAAGTCCTTTCCGAAGCACTGAGCAGGTATTTTGAAGCTCCATTGTCATCAACATAGTTGAATGGTGGGGAATCCATATCACATAATTTAGGATGTTTGAGTGTGATATTGATGCTTGGGGTATACGTGAAAGTGTTAATGTTGAGAGATGGTCTTTGATTTTTTATTTTATTTTTTGAACAAGAAAACCCTAAACCGGTCTTAGTCTCCTATGTATTGGGTTCAATGGGAACTTGGATGCCTTGTTCATAATTTTCACATCCTTTACCATTGTATCCTAATTTTTTCTCGAGATCATAACCTTTTCCATCAAGTCTTTCTATTTCCTGTGGATTGGGTGGTTGTTGTATACATTGCGATTTCTTCCAAAGGAGATGAGGTAGATGTGCAGGAAGGTTTTTCTTCATGATGGGTAGATAGGATTGTTGGTTGTTCATGGTTTTCAACCTCTTTTCATGTCATTATGTACTCACCCATAAATGAAGGTTTGAATTCCATTGATCCCAAATCATCACCAAATAGGTTATACTTTAATTCATCTTCTTGTTGATTGTGTTCAAGGGGTGCTATGTTGGAGGAGGGAATTAATGTGTTCAGAGGACTTGTTGTCCCTTTTTCAAGTTGTAAGCAACTCTCAGGATCGAGGTCTATGTCAATTTGATAAACTTGGTTATTATAAACATATTTCATTTTGTGATGAAGGGTCGAGGGTATTGCGTGCATCTCATGAATCCATGGTCTTCCCAAGAGGAGATTATAGGAAATTTCATAGGGCATGGCATGAATAGGAGTTTGTAGTGTAACCATTTTGATAGTAATAGGTAAAGTAATGACACCAAATGATTTATTTCTCACATTGTCAAATCCTCTAATAGATAAGGAATTAGACTTTATTTGTGATTTATCCACATGCAATCTATCGAGGAGCTTTGCACTACACATATTAAGGGAAAATCCATTATAAACAAGGGTTCTTTTTATGCCTATCTAATCATACTGAGCTATTATTAGAAAGGCTTCATTTTGTTTCCTTAATTCTATAGGAGGGAGCTCATGTTAATAGAAGGTAATGTCTAAATTGACTATATTCATTCCTTTTATGAGAGTTTCCATATAATTTTCAGTCATACCAAGAGGAACCACTATCTATTGCAATTTCATTTGAAGCATAGAATGATAGTTGGGGGAGTTCTGGAGAAGATCCCAAAGGGACATTTTGGTGGGATTATTCTTGAGTTGTTCAATGAGATCGTACTCCCTGAGTTGTGAATTGAGATGAGGGGCCATAGGTAAGATGGGATTGGGTAATGGTAAGGGTGTTGAGGTGGTTTGTTGGGGGTGTGGGTAATTTTAAGTGTAATGAGTATGAGAAACATCATCGTGTTTGGGTGGGTAGAGGGTAAATTAAGGTTTGGAAGGAGTTTGAGGTTTATGGGAGTGTGGGTAGAGAACAAGTTGAGGTTTAATTACATTGACATCTTTTGTTTGAGGTTGCTCACAAAAACCCCTAGTGGATGAGTTAGGTGAGATGAAGTCCTGAAGGGATTCATCTAACATGTCCATATCATCACAACTAAGAGGTTTAGGAGGTAGGTCATCAGTGGTTGGTTGGGTTTGGGAATCACAAACCTTAGTAGATGAACTTAGTGAGAGGAATTCCTATAGGGCTTCATCTAACTTATCCAAGTCATCACTACTAAAAGGTTTAGAGGATATGGTTGTCCTATAGTAAACAAGTGTGTGCATTGTTTCATTTGATGTTTCTAAGGTTTTGTCTTCATGTTCTAATGATTTTTCTTTAAACTAACTAGGAAATAATGCTGAAAATGAAACTTGCAAAGATCTAATGCTATTCATAAATGCCAATAAAGTAAAATATGCTTGTGTTAATTATGACCATATAATAGAAAGTAATTGGATGTAAACAGAGAATCAGCTGAAACAAATAGAAACTTTAGAAACTAGTAACCAAATGTAGAAATCATTGATGCAAATTAAGCACTAGGACTAAGTTGCCCAAGGTGGTGATTTAGTCCCAGTGGGGGTATTTTTGATTTTTTTCTGATTTTTTTGATGAAGAATGATGTATTCTAGTCTATAAAATGCAGATCTAAAGTGTATATGCAAAATTTCTCTATCATGCAAAGAGAGAAGATGCAAAAATGAAACTTTTTCATTAATATAAAGTATGAAACCCTAGGATGCAAATGTAAAAAATGCCACAAGCAATGCAAATTTAAGATAGGCTATTCCTAGGAGGTAAATGCATGCTAAATCAGAAGTAAGATGTTTCTAGATGCAGGTTCACCAAAATAAACCACAAATTTTATGGTGAAAGGGGGAGTCTTAAACAACTTCTAGGGCTTCCACCTAAAAGGAGAGAGAATTCTCCTCCACGGTATAAAACTTGGAGCTCATTCAAACTAATGCAAGTGTGATTGGATTATGACTAAATAGAACTCCCTAAATGCAATAAACTAAGAATGTACATAAAATATTCAAGAAAAAATAATGGAATCTACATTGTTTGAAAAAACATGATGATATACAAAAAGGATAGATTGAAGACCATATAAGACAAGATAGAATGATAAATAAGAAGAGTGCACCTGGAAATAGACAAGGGATGAAGTGAAGATTGTCGAAGCATTTGAAAATTTGGAAAATCTACTTTCTGGGCCAACTAGGACACTTACGCCAAGCCGGGCGACTTAGTCTCAGTTTTGGTAAACTCCTCTGGGCTCCGTTCTAGCCAACTGGGTGTCAAAATCTTTAAAAATCCTTAATAAAATTTGAAGGGAAAGATGAAAGTGTAGAATACCTTCCCTTAACACTAATACAATAGGGGAGAAGAGAAAAAATGAGTTATATAACTTCTTAAAAATACTGAGATGAATACATACAACATAAAAGAGATAAAAAAAATAAGCATTCACAGATTGAGACAAGTATTTACGTGGGAAAACCTTTTCAGGTAAAAACCCACCACACCAAGCAAAGATAATTTTGTATTACAATAATGAAAATATTACATACAAAATACTTCAGTCTTCACTCTCTGATCAACTCACAACAACAGTCTCTCAAATTCACTTCTTCAAGTTACAATGCTCTCAGCATACCATACATTACATGACTTGCTACTACTTGTAACCATCTATCAACCTAAGATTGACTATACAAGTCTTACATCGCATTTACACTTTCCAACCAATCGTAGACATCAGGTTCATACACCGATCACCCAATCATGCCATTTGATATTCACTGATAGATCTCCTTACATCAGGCTGCCCAGGCATTCAATTCCTTACCTAAATAGGGTCATGTCTCCAGCTGAAACTGAGCCTGTAATAACTGCTATTAACTATTTTGTCTTTTAGCCAATCAACATTCTAGCACTAAGCCACATGTCCTTCTTACATTTGTTGATCTCTCTAACATTCGGTCTAGCTCGGTTAGTTGAGCTCTGAGCCCATCCTAGCTCCTACCATGACACCAACGAGCTCGAGGAACCATTCCATGGTGTGGCAGTGAGCTCATCCGAGCTCTTCCAGAATTCCCCACACTACTATTGAGCAATCTTCAGCTCATCACAATGAGGTGGTGAGCTCATCCAAGCTCACCCTAACATTACCCATGCTACCACAACCCTATCAGAGTTGCCTCACAGTATGGTTGTAAACTCGCCCTAGTCTTCACTACGCTACCACTTCCTTGTCCAAGTTGTTCTACGGTGTGGTCGTAACCATTGAGAAAACCGCAAACATTCATACTACACTACTATGGAGGCCACTAGGCCACCCCACAGTAGGGTAGTGATCATCATACAGACCGCAGGTAGTCTCACCGAGGCCACCTAGATGAGCGGACCCACCACCCATGGTGTGGCGGTAACCGCTAGACAGACTGTAGGCGGACTCATCGCAGCCACCGTGGTGAGTGGACCAACCACTCATGGTGTGGTGGTAATTGCTAATACGTCACCATGGTACCGCCAGGGCATAACCAGACCACCGCAGTAAAGTGATGAAGGGAAAAATGAAGGCATTTTCTGCCAAGTCCTTTTATTTGAGGCTCAAAAATGGAAGTTGAGCCACGATTTCTTAACAAGATCCCACTTGGCGAGGACTTCCAGCTTCCTCTAGACTTCAAAAAAATTACCGAAGATAATACGCCCCAAGGCCCATCAATTATGTGCACCATATGAACTTATTTGTGCTCACTGGCTTTGTTAACGCATCTGCAACATTCTTCAAAGCGTCAACCTTTTCAAGACAAAATTTTCCATCTTAAACCATGTCCCTAATGAAGTGATACTCCACATCAATGTTCTTCATCTTGGCATGGAAATTCAGGTTCTTTGCCAAAAAAATTGTGCTCTTACTATCACAACAAATAGTAATCTACCCTACATTAAAACCAATATCCAAACAAAATCTACTTAGCCAAACTGCTTCCTTGCAGGTGTGATTTGCTGCCATGTACTCCTCCTTAGTAGTGGATAAAGAAAATATAGCTTGTCACTTGCTCATCCAACTGATTGCTCCACCATTTAACATCAACGTGTATCCATTGGTGGATCTCCTACTGTCAATGTCCCCTGCCCAATCAAAATCAACATATCCCTGAATGGTGAGTGTTCTCTATGATGTGACCAAACTGCCATGGTAACACAAAGCATATTTTGAAGTGCCCTTCCAATATTTGAACACGGTCTTTATAGAATCCCAATGTGATCTTCCTAGATTTTCCATAAACCGACTGAGAACTCCCACTACTTGGGCAATGTCTGGTCTAGTATAGACCATCACATACATTAAACTGCAAACAACACTTGCATAAGGAACCCTGGTCATGTCCCCCATCATAGTAGCAAACTTTGGATAGTCTTCAACAGATAGCTTTGTTCCCTGCATAACTGGAACAACTAACCGCTTGTAGGCATTCATACCAAATATCTCTAGAATAGTATTGGCATACTTACTCTGACTTACCTAGAGATTTCTACTTGTTATGTCCCTGGTTATCTCCATTCCTAGAATATACCTTGTTGCACAAAAATCTTTCATTTCAAACTTTGCAGATAACTAAGATTTAAGATAAAAAATCATAGTATTGCTATTTCTTATGAATAACATATCATCCACGTATAGGGTAATAACAAGCACACAATCATTTTCAGATTTATAATAAATAGAATTATCATATTTTGATCTCACAAATCCCATAGATAACAAAAACATGTCAAATTTTTGGTAGCACATTCTAAGAGATTGCTTCAAACCATATAGAGATTTCTTTAACTTACAGACTAGATTTTGTTTACCTTTTCCAATAAAATGCTTAGGCTGGGACATAAATTTATTCTTCTAGCTCACCATGGAGAAACGTTGTCTTTACATCCATCTGCTCAATCTCTAAGTCATACACTTCTTCCAATGATAATAGAAATATGATGGATGTCAACTTTTCTACAGGGGAAAAAATCTCTTCATAGTCAATTCCCTCAATCTGGGAGAATCCCTTTGCAACCAATCTTTCCTTATACTTCTCAACACTACCATCAAGACCAGTCTTATTTTTGAATACCCACTTGCAGCCAACAGGATTTCACCCTTTAGAAAATGGTACCAAATCCCAGGTTTCATTATTTTTCAATGAATCCATTTCTTCATTCATGGCTTCCAACCAAGAATTTGAATCAGACATGTTGATTGTTTCTTTTGCAGTCCTAGGCTCATCAGTGCTAGTAATTAAGGCATAGGCATAGTACGAACCTAATAGTGAGAAACCATAACTTTCAGGTTGTCACTTATCTCGTGTAGATCTTCTTACTTACTAAGGTTGTGGTTCTTCATCATTAGAACTCTCAAAGTTGCTTGAACTCTCCTCAGTTTTAGGTACACCATGCAATTCTTCTGTTTCTAGAGTTTGAGGGATCTCAATTGCATCACGCTTCTTGTCTCTCTGATCTTTCTCAATCTATTGATCACTTACTGAAGGTTTCAACTCACAAAATATCATGCTTCTATTGTACATAACCTTCTAAATAACATGGTTCCAAAGCTTGTATCCCTTCACACCAACTCCATAGCCGATGAGAATACATTTAATAGCCTTTTTATCCAACTTTGATCTTTTTTCATTTGGCACATAAACATATGCCTCATAGCCAAAGACATGAACGTGTCTGAGAGAGGGCTTCTTACCAGACCGTGCTTCCAAAGGTGTCCTATCAACAAGAGTAGAGTAAGGAAAACAATTTATCAGATAACATGTTGTAGCCACAGCCTCAACCCAAAACTTTTGCTCTAGACCAGCACTGCTCAACATACTCCTCTCCTTTTCCATTAGCGTCTTGTTCAACCTTTCAACAACTCCATTCTGTTTTGGAGTATAAGGTGTTGTTTTATGCCTGTTAATTCCATGATTTATGAAATACCTTTCGAAATCTGTAGAACAAAACTCACCACTATTGTCTATCCTCAAACATTTAATTTTCCTTCCAATCTGATTCTCTACCAAAGTTTTAAATTCTTTAAACTGACTTAACACTTCTGGTTTACTTTTAAGAAAGTATACAAATTCCATTCTCAAACAGTCATCAATAAAAGAAACATAGTATCTAGACTTCAATAACAAAGGAACATTAACTGGACCAAACACATCAGAATAAACATAATCCAGTATACCAAAATATTTATGAGGACTCGAGTAAAATGAAACAGGGTGTTGTTTTCCATAAATACAGTGTTCACAAAAATCAAACTCAAGGTTACAATCATCAAGCCCTTCTACAAGATTTTTTTTCTGAAAGGTTTTTAAACCTTTCTCACCTATGTGACCTAGTCTATGATGCCACAACATAGTCTTCTCTTCTGGGAGTTTTACCTCCAAAGCATTTAAAGCTAGAGAAGTGTCTTCATCTTCCTCTACATGAATCATTTTTCTTGACATTATAGAGGCACAGTTACACTGAATAGGGTGTACATCCAACTTGTACAGAGTTCTAGTACGAATACCCTTAGCCAGCACCATTGCACCTCTAGCCATTTTACATCCTTTACTTGAGAAAGAAACTTTTACACTGGCATCATTTAACTTATTGACAAAAAGAAGATTACAAGATAGACTTTGTATGTACAGTATGACACAAATTCCTTTGACTCTTCTCTCAGGAAACCGAATTTTGACTCTTCCTCTGCCAAAAATATCTAGCATTGAATCACTTGCTAGGTACACCTTTCCACCATCATACTTATCATACTTTGACAACCATTCTTTATGGGATGGCATGTGAAAGGATGCACCTGAGTCAACCGGTTAAACATCATCTAGTGCCTGAGTTGTCAAGGCTGCTACAATGAAGGCATCTGCATCACTTTGAGAAGAGTTGTTATCTGAAGCATTCTTCTTCTTCTTCTCCTTACAATCCTTTCGGATATGACCAGGTTTCCCATAGTTCCAACATCTCACCTTGAAATATTTCCAAGATACTTTGATCTCCCTACAAATTTAGGTTTTGACTTCTTGTCCTTCTTCTTTCCTTTCTCCTTTGGCCTACCTCAAACAAAAAGTGCCTCTTTGGCTATCACAGAAGACTTCCTTAGCATTTCTTCAGATAGAAGTGAAGAAACCACATCATCCATCTTGAATGTAGTGGTCATTCTTCCAATAGCCATCACCAGATGATCTCAACTATCAGGTAACAAACACAAAAGGAGAATGCAATGATCCTCCTCCTCAGTCTTTACACTTACAAATGTCAGCCGAGTAACACTCATGTTAAACGATTTCAAATGGTTTGCAATAGATGCACCTTCTTCCATCTTCAAGGAGTACAAATTCTTCCTCAAGAAAAGCTTATTTACTAGAGAATTTTCCTGATAAATATCACTAAGCTTCTTCCATAATGAAGTTGCAGACATTTCCTCATGGACGTTCAAGAGTACATAATCGGCCAGACTCAGTCTTATCAGACCTATTGCTATTCTATTAGCAAGGTCATGTTGTGCACTTTTCAAACACATTCCCCACTGGAGGCGGGGACCCTCTTTCTCTTCTACATCTTTGTACCTTGGCTTTGTCAATTTCATTTTTTCTCTTCTTGGGAGGTTATTTTGGGATTAAGTCCAGATTTGATTTGATATGGGTGGTATTTTGAAGCTTTTTGGGGCCTTGGATTATAGAAATGGGGATTTTTGAAGTGAATTTTCAATGTGATCTGTAAATATTTTTGCACCAATGGATAGAGGACAAAAAATAGGCCAAATTTCTTTTTGAACTTTTCGAAAATTTCTTCTAAAAAAAAATTATGGGGTTTCAAAGATTTTTTTCGGATTTCCTATCATTTTCGGGATTTTCCCTTCCTGGTAGATTTTTCCAAATTTCTTGCCATTTTTGGGATTTTCCCTTCTTGGTGGATTTTTCCGGATTTCTTGTCATTTTCGAGACTTTCCCTTCCTGGCGGGATTTTCCGGATTTCTTGTCATTTTCGCGATTTTCCCTTCCTAGAGGATTTTTCATTCCTGGCAGATTTTTTCTGGATTTCTTGCCACGATTTTCTTGAACTCCAAAATTTATTAATAGAGTTAAATTTCTGAAATTTTATGATGGATTTGAATTTTCCAAGGGTTTATTTATGCTTAATTTTAATATTTTGTGGTTGGATATTCACATGTGAGCTATTAATGATTATATTTGTTTTTCAGGATTAAGTTAAGAAAAAAAGGAGGAAAATATTTTAAATGTTGATTAACATATGAATCGATGGCCAACTATTCAAATGAACCCAATTGCATATGGATAAGTGCCCAGATTGTCCTGACATGAAGATTCCAAGCTATGCTTTTACTTGCAAATCAAATAGTTAAAATGCACCTACATGAGAATCTATGCCACAACCTGTCTACAACTAGAATATATGTTTCAAACATGGAGTGGCATGTGATACTATTTTTACTCTCCAATCATAATTTTTTATTAAAATTGAGGTGGTAGATTTTTGATTTCTTATTACTGCTAGCTGTAATTTCTTTTATGTTATTGGATGATGATGTACCACATTTTTAAAAAAACTATAATCTAAATTCTTAGGGTTTCTTGAGGATTAATTTCAACCATTGGATTGAATTTAATCCTGGCCCTTGATTTAAAAATGAAATATCGATAAAAGGGTTGTGCCTTCTCATTTGTAAAAGGAGAGAAAAATGGTTAGACAATAGTTGATCAGAGGCTACAAAGCCAAAATTGGCTAAGTTAGAGGCTGATCCTGCAAGTCAGTAGTTGTGGGAGAGGAGAGAGGATGAAAATTGTTATGTAATGCTGGAGAAGATAATGCAAATGGGTTGTTGATTTGGAAAACTTTGTATTTACCTTTAACATTTTATGGTTTCTTGTTCTGAATTCTCAATGTTAGATGTTAGTTTTCAATTCTTTCATGATAATGGTGAAATGTTAATGATGTTGATCGATCTCTGGTCCATACTTTTAGCAATTTTCTAATTGTAAGTTGTGTAAAGTTAGTCTGGGCCTTATTTTGTTTTAAGCTCAACTATAGATGATTGTTTACATTGTGCCATTTACTGGGTATGTGGATGAGGGTTCATAGTATGAAAATATTTAGTTTCCTCGGAAGATTGCACCATTTATGCGGAGTTGTAGGCTTGTCCTTGATCAAGGAAAAATTGGTTTTATTGGAGATTTTCCTGTTTGCAGCAGTCATCATTATTGTGATTGATTTTAGGGGTAATTTTAATCTTAGGATCTCTCTTAAACCTTTATCTTTTGTTATTTCTTTTATTATCTAGGTTAATTTTAGGTCTTGAAGTATCAATATATTGCTAGATCTAATAAATTCGAGTTCAAAATTTTCTTGTAGTCAGGTCACTTTGTGATTACCAACATTTTCAAATTATCTCTGAGTTGTTTTATTTGCATTGTCAAGACCTGACATTAGAGACCTTGGGGTTATCTCTTGAGGCTTGCTGATAGAGATTTACCTTTCAAGAGAGATAGGATATCATATTCTGTCTAAGTTGTTCCTGTGTAGAAAAAACCATCAAAAAATTGGTGCTAGAAGAAGGGCCTGAATAAGAAATCTAATCGATGTATGTCTATCATTTCTCCTAATAGGTTCAGAAGAAGAACCAGATTTACTCCAAGAGAGGAAGAATTTCAAGAGCTGCAAGCCCCTACTAGGTCAAGAAGGGCCAAAAGAAGGGGAGAATCATCATCCACCCAGCCAATCCCATCATCCCTATCATCTTCATCATCTTCATCCTCATTCTCATCTGATTTTGAGGGAATTCCTATTCAACAACCTCAACCAGCCATAAATCAGCCATTACCACTCCCACCTCCACCAATGGATTTCATGGCAAATAACCCATCCTATCTATTCTTCAACAACTACAATGCTATGCCCAAGAACCCTAAGAATTTTTTCTCTAGATTTCACATAAATGATCCCAAAAGGATTGATGAAGAGCATGTTAGGATTTTTAAAATTACCCTCAAGGATAGGGGAATTAATCATGAGGATGTTGCCTGCAGAATTTTCCCCTATTCTCTAGGAGATGAGGCATTCTATTAGTATAACCATCTTCCTGCTAGGTCTATCACTGCTTGGCTTCAGTTGGAGACCATATTTTTACAAAGATTTGGGGTCCCAATAAGTGCCAATGAGTTACTTCTATAGTTTACTAGAGTCAAGTGGGAGTCGAATGAACCAATAGGGGCTTTTAATAATAGTTTCCATAGGACTTATGCTAGGCTGCAACCCCCTTATGTTGTGGATGATACCTCTACCAGGGAGGTTTATTATGAGGCTTTGGATAGTTTAACATCTACCTTTGTGAAGTGGAGAGAAAACCATCTTGTCAACCTACTTGAAGCTTATGATGTGGCTATTAAAGTGAGCATAGATTTGTGACAACACTTGTCTGGACCCCTGCCATTAGCTGGTCAAACATTATGTTGGGTTCAACTCCTTAGTTGCCTTTGGTTTCACACCTAGTTCAACCCTTGAATAAAGTCCCACCCATGCCAAATTACTATTTGAATGTGAATCAACCCGCATTCTCTCACTAGCAAGCTAATGTACCCAGTTACTTATAGAGCTTTGAGATATTTAACCAATCCTTGAACCATGGGTTCCATTATGTTTATATGCAGAATTCAACTGGTTTTGTTCCTCCATAAGATAATGCAGATAAGGGGAGGTTGGATGAAATCATAGAGATAGTGAAGAAGCTCGCCACTAAAGTCACCTACCTAAGGAACCAAAAAAATCAACCTTGGGCCACCAAAAGGGAAAATCTATTTAATTGTGATCAAGATCAGGGGCAGAATCTCGATAGGGGACAATATTTTAAAGATCAACACTCAAGGCCAACATTTGATAGAGGACAACTACCACATCAAAATAGGAATTGGGATATAAGGCATAACAATGAAGGATTCCTAACATCTTTGGAGCATCCAGACAATCAAGAAAAGCCCCCAACTGGTGTATATCTATTAGAAACAACTTTATCCAGATGGTGTAGGCTTCATAACAACAATCAACACTCTGAATTGGATTGTCAATAATTTTAGACTGTTGCATCTATTTTTCAATAGAAGATCCAACATACCAACATAAATTTGAGTGGACAAGAGATAGTACCATCTAATCCTAATGACATATCAGTCCTGGTGGTGGATCATGCCTCATTTACAAGGAGCAAGGAGAATGGAACAGAAGAAGAACAAGACACAAGTGTTCAAACAGAGTATGCATACAACAAAGATCCTATAGTTCAATCTTTTGAAAGTGATGAGGAGAATGAGAATAGTCCACTAGAGGTGGAAGAGAAAGTATGGTTGTCAGATCATACAAAGGATGCTCATCAAAGTACAAAGAATGAGTCTCCAATAGAAGAATTTCAACAAGCTACTAAAGAATACCCAGTAGAAGAGTCAACTGGCATTAGATCTAAGAAAGGCATAGCAGTAAATGCTGAGGTAGCCTTGGAGGGGGTTGAGATTTCAATTATTATCGATGAGTGTCCCATGAAGCAAATTGAAGGAACTGATATTGCTGATAAAGGGACTAATGCTCTTGAGGGTTACAGTTACAAGCCTAAACCAGTGCCAACAAAATAATTCAGGGTCATGTTATTCATCTAATTATGTTATTTCTTTATCTGTTGGTGGGATAAATATTAGAAATTCACAAATGTTATGCATTAATGATGAGATAGCTAATGTGGTTCATTTTGATGCACAAGGAAAATTGAATGACGCTGAAAACTATAATATTACAGTCAAAATTGAGCACATGGTTGTAGGTGAAAATTTGCTTTAGGATCAGTCTATTGTGCCTCCTGATGAACATCCTACAGAGAAACTTTTCATGCATGACAAAGATTATGCCATTTCATCACTAGTTCATCATGAAGATACCCAAACAGGTGAAAAATTCTATGATGTTAATTTTGAATTTATTCACTCTAATTTTCACCCTAAATTGCTCATTAATGACTCTGATTTTGTTGTGCATGTTTCAAATGCAAGAGGAATACTAAATCATTAGTTGAGACCTCCTGACCTCATGGATGTTAACTTTGCACAATTGGAGGACAATAAATCTAAAATTCAGTCTTAACAAGCACCACACCAGGTTGTTTCTTTCCTTGCTAAATTTTTTGAAGTTTATCATTTTGATTATGGAGGTTTAGGGAGGACAACATGCATAGGGATTTATCATGGTTTTAATGAGTTGCCTTAGTTTTTTATCATTCCTATTGAGAATGTTGAGTTTGAATGTTGCATTTTTACGGTTTATTTTGCTGAATATAAGGATGCATTTGCATTCTTAAGGACTATTACTATAACCTTATTGCTTGTCCATGCACTGAAAAATAAAAATAGGTGTAGGTCTCAACTCACCTTGTCTGATCATGATTCATTTTTAGTCTCTTTGTACATAATGTTGATTTGAATAAATGCAGCTTGTCCTGCTGTTCTTTCGCTTTAAGTATTTTTTTTTTGGGTTTTCTTTAGGATGGATGAATTTAGTTTAGATTGTTTTTCTTTGCCTTTGGTTGGATTTTGTGCTGCTTTTAGTTTCAGTGTGGTTGTATTTTTTGCTTCTCTGGCTTGGTTTCCCTATTTTATGTTGGGAGTGTCTTATTTGCACAACAACAATTATTTTATCTGGGACTGTTTTTGGTATTCCTTTTACAAACTCTAATCATCCTTTGAGGATATGTTGGTGGAAATCTTCTATTTAGTGTCACATGTGCGAAATATTTAAATTGGACAAGCCATTGGATTGATTTATCTCCTAAATATGCTCAAATCTTACATTTTTACACACATCTTAAGAATCCTGAGTTTTCCATAAGATCTTTGCAAAGTCTTGTTAAGTGAAAAATCTTATATTTCTAATTCAGTGCCACTATGATTCTCAGCCCTTAGTGTGAGCTTCATTGCTTATAGGTTGAAATAAAAAAAATGACAAGAAATATTAAAAAAAAAAAAATTCAATACGAAAAGGAAGTGAGTTCAACCTTTTAGGGGAATCTGAATATCTGTATCAGGGCTATGGATGCCTAGTTGGCAGTAGAGCTACATTCAAGAGAATCATAGTGATAACCTTGTCGAGGCTATGGACGCCTGACTAGCAATGAGGCTCTATCTAGGTTGCTTTTGAAGTTAGAATCTTTATGTAGCTTAACATGACTGAACTTGGTTTCTTGCAACAGCTTAAGGAGGGAAATTTATACACTTGCACGCACTTGGATTTCTAGCACACGAAAGGCTAGCTTGTCCATTGATTTTACAACTTTAGTTTGTTGGTTGAATTGATGTGAGAATCAAAACCATAGATTATGGGTTCATGATTCTAGTTTTTCATCAAAATCCTCTGAAGCATTTTCCCAACAGAGTCGCCATTTGTTGTGCACTTTTCACACACACGCCCCATCGGAGGCAAGGAACCTCTTTCTCTTCTACATCTTTGTACCTTGGCTTTATCAATTTCAGTTTTGCTCTTCTTGGAAGGTTATTTTAAGATTAAGTCCAGATTTGATTTGATATGGGTGGTATTTTGAAGCATTTTGGGGACTTGGATTTTAGAAATGGGGATTTTTTAAGTGCATTTTGAATGTGATGTGTAAAATTTTTTGCACCAATGGATAGAGGACAAAAAATTAGGCCAAATTACTTTTTGAACTTTTGAAAATTCCTTCTAAAAGAAAAGTTATGGGGTTTCAAAGTTTTTTTCCAGATTTCCTGTCATTTTCTGGATTTTCCCTTCCTGACGGATTTTTCTGGATTTCTTGTCATTTTCGGGATTTTCCCTTCCTAGCGGATTTTTCCAAATTTCTCATCATTTTCCAGATTTTCCCTTCCTGGCAGATTTTTCCGGATTTATTGTCATTTTTGGGATTTTCCATTCCTGGTGGATTTTTCTGGATTTCTTGTCATTTTCGTGATTTTCCCTTCTTGGTGGATTTTTCTGGATTTCTTGTCATTTTTGGGATTTTCCCTTCCTTGCGGATTTTTTACGGATTTCTTGTCATGATTTTCCTAAACTCTAAAATTTGTTAATAGGGTAAATTTCCAAAATTTTATGATGGAGTTGAATTTTCCAAGGGTTTATTTATGCTTAATTTAAATATTTTGTGCTTGGATTTTCACATGTCAGCTATTAAAGATTATATATTTTTTCAGGATTAAATAAATAAAAAAATGATGACTTGTATATGGATTTGTGCTAGGAGGAAAATCTATAAAATATTTTAAATGTTTATTTACATATGAATCAGTCCCTAGTTGTTTAAATGAACCCAATTGCATATGGATATGTGCCCAGATTGTGCTGCCAAGAAGATTCCAAGCTATCCTTTTACTTGAAAATCAAATATTTAAAATGCACCTACATAAGAATTTGTGCCATAGTCTGTTTATAGCTAGAAGATATGTTTCAAACATGGAGTGATGTGTGATGTTGTTTTCACTCTCCAATCGTAATTTTTTATTAAAATTGAGGTGGTAAATTGGTGATTTCTTATTACTCCTAGTTGTAACTGCTTTTATGCTATTGGATGATGATGTACCACATTTTTTAAAAAACCCTAATGTAAATTTTTAGGGGTTTTTGAGGATTAATTGCAACCATTGGATTGAATTTAATCCTAGCCCTTGATTTAAAAATGTAATATCTATAAAAGGGTTGTGCCTTCTCATTTGTAAAAGGAGAGAAAAAAGGTAAGAGAATAGCTGATCAGAGGCTGCAAAGCCAGAATTGGCTAAGTTAGAGGTTAGATCCTGTAAGTCAATAGTTGTAGGAGAGGAGAGAGGCTGGAAATTGTTATGTAATGTTGGAGAAGATAATTCAAATGGGTTGTTGATTTGACAAAATTTGTATTTACCTTTGACACTTTATGGTTTCTTGTTCTTAATTCTCAGTGTTAGATGTTAGTTTTGAGTTCTTTCATGATAATGGTGAAATGTTAATGATGTTGATCAATCTCTAGTCCATAATTTTAGCAATTTTTTGATTGTAAGTTGTTGTGTAAAGTTAGTATGGGCCTTATTTCATGCTAAGTTCAACTATGGATGCTTTTTTACATTGCACCATTTACTAGGTATGTGGATGAAGGTTCATAGTCTAAAAATATTTAGTTTCCTCATAAGATTGCACCATTTTTGTAGAGTTGCAAGCTTGTCCTTGATTAAGAAAAATTGGTTTTATTGGAGATTTGTCCATTTGCAGCATTCATAATTGTTGTGATTGATTTTAGGAGTAATTTTAATCTTAGGATCTCTCTTAAACCTTTATCTTTTTTATTTCTTTTATTAGCTGGGTTAATTTTAGGTCTTGAAGTATCAATATATTGCTAGATCTGATAAATTCAAAGTTCAACATTTTCTTTTTGTAAGGTCCCTTTGTGATTACCAGCACTTTCACATTATCTCTAAGTTGTTTTATTTGCATTTTCAAGACCTAACATTAGAGACCTTGGGGTTATCTCTTGAGGCTTGCTGATAAAAATTTACCTTTCAAGAGAGATAGGATATCATATTCTATCTGAGTTGTTCCTATGCAGAAAACATGATCAATAGGTCCCAATCCTCTTGCTTCATACTTTGTGGAATAGTTCCAAACAATGCTATCTAGAGGTCTCTATCCACCAGCAAGTCTTCCATTTTGAGTTTCCATAACTCAAAGTTCCTGCCATTAAATTTTTCTATCTCTACTCTACCTGATGTACTTGCGATCTCAAACAAAAACAAGTTTTAACAATACAAGAATCCCACTGAAATAGTATTAGCACAAAAAAATGACCTTTCAATCAAGGATAACACAACTGGCCAATCTCTGATACAACTTGAAGGGAAAGACAACAATGCATAATACATTCCCTTAACGTTAATACAATAGGGGAGAAGACAAAAAATGAGTTCTATAGCTTCTTAAAACTACTGAGATGAATACATAGAACATAAAAGAGATAAAAAAATAAGCATTCAAATATTGACACAAGTATTTATGTGGGAAAACCTTTTTAGCTAAAAAACCCACCATACCAAGCAAAGACAATTTTGTATTACAACAATGAAAATATTACATACAAAATAGTTCAGTCTTCACTCTCTAATCAACTCACATCAGCAGTCTCTCAAATTCACTTCTTCAAGTTACAATGCTCTCAACATACCATGCATTACATGACTTGCTACTACCTGTACCCATCCGTCAACCTAAGATGGACTGTACAAGTCTTACATCACATTTACACTTTCCAACCAATCACAAATAGCAGGTTCATGCACCAATCATCCAATCATGCCATCTAATCTTCACTGACAGATCTACTTGCATTGGATCACCTAGGAATTCAATTCCTTGCCTAAATCGGGTCCTGTCTCTAGTTGAAACTTAGCCTACAATAACTGCCATTAACTGTTTTGGCTTTTAGCCAATCAACATCTTGGCACTAAGCCAAGTGTCCTTTTGAAATTTTTTGATCGCTCTAACATTCAGTCCAACTCGGTCAACCGAGCTCTAAGCCCATCCTAACTCCTACTGCGCCACTGTCCAGCTCAATGAGCCATCCCGTGGTGTGGCAGTGAGCTCATCCGAGCTCTGCTAGACTTCCCCACACTACTGTCGAGTAGTCTTCACCTCGTCGTGGTGAGGCAGTGAGCTCATCCAAGCTCACAATGACGTTATCTATGCTACCACAACCCTGTTTAAGTTTCCTCATGGTATGGTGTTAAACTCACCTTATTCTTCACCGTTCTACCACTGGCTTGTCCAAGTCGTTCTGCGGTGTGGCAGTAATTACTAAGAAAACCGCAGGTGGTCATATGGTACTACCGTGGGGGCCGCTAGGCCACCACATGGTAAGGCAGTGATTGCCACACTACTGAATTTGACCCCAATTTCTAATGGTCATTCATTAGAATTTTGATGATCTATTGTCGACCGACCGACAAATAGCAGAAATCAGCGTTATTGCTCAATTTTCATCTATATCCCGACAAAATTTAAAATGTCAACCTCATAATGTAATCTCGTCGGAACTGCGACACCCACTTTGTTGATCTCGTGATGAACAGTGGAAAGACCACAACCGGCATACCTTCGCTGAAGCATCGAAGCAGTGACATACATTCGTGAGAACTGTGATGCCCACTTTACTATTCGTGCAACAAACAATGCCTCAACCACATGTGGCATACCGTCGCTGAAGCATCAAAGTAGTGACATACATTTGTCAGAACCAAGATGATAGTGTCATTGATCTAGCGATAAATAGCACCCAGAGCATAGGCAACATACCTTCGCTAAAGTGTTGAAGCAGCGACATACATTCGTCGAAATCGAGACGACAGTTTCATCGCTCTAGCAACAAACAACACCCAAAGTATGGGTGGCATACCTTTGCCAAACCATCAAATTAACAACATAAGTTTGTCAAAATCATGATGAATAGTACTCAGAGCACATGCGACATACCTTCGTTGAAGCATCGGAGTAGCGACATACATTCATCGAAACCGAGATGATAGTTTTGTCGCTCTAGCGGCAAACAACACCCAAAGCATGGGCGACATACCTTTGCCAAACCGTCAAATTAACAACATAAGTTGTTCAAACTCATGATGAAATAGGAAGTCATTACAATGAAATTTCATCGGATACATTGCAGATACATTGGATGCTTTTTGTGGTTCATCGCCATTTTGACGGAACAATGTAATTTATAAAAAAAAAACTATTCGTTGAAATGTAGGCATATCGGTGAAAGATCAAGACTATTACAGTTATCAAAATTTCCTGAGAAGATATATCGGGAGGACTGGATTTTGGTCTCAGCGATGATGTTTCATTGTTGACATACACATCTTGTCTCATCGACAAAGCACGATGGAATCATATCGGCAAGACATATACCATCAGAGTAAGTTCTAAATGTCTACCCGACCTGCTATGTGATGTTGATAAGATTACATTAGCAGGAATCTTGGTGACATAGTTGAGATCGAAAAAATAATCATCGGGGAGACTCACCACATCGGGGAAACTATAGAATATCCTAGCAATACATGATCTCTTGTTGATGAAGATACAAATCGATCTAAATACTTATCGGGGTGACTTTGGTTGATATATAAAAGTAGTAGGAGGCTCCAAAGTGCATCCATAGGGATAGTGACAGGACATAAGGACATGTCAATCAAAGAGAGAAATTTGATGTGCCAAGACCATGAGCATTTAATAGGGGTAGTAAAAGACAAGATGGATTATCATCAATGCTTACATTTAAAGGACAGATTGGAGGAGTTCATTATGAAAATTTAGATCACAATATGATTAAGCCTGTTTGGACAAATGAAATGACATTAGTGTCAAGAGTTAAGAGGCCATTCAACTTTGCATTTCAATAAATTATTGTATGCATTAAGTATTTACAAGGTATAAAAAGGACAGTCATATGACTATTTAAAATATCAAATAACATGTCAGCTGTGTTTAACTAGGCTTACAGAGGCATGGATTTATCATTTTTGCATACATCTATAGTCCAAGCTCTAGGCTTGCATTATTTGGTTACTATGTATGAGAAATGAGAAATGAATAATTGTAGAATATGGAGGCTATGGATGATATTATGATGGTCACATTTGATGTTGATCAACAATTGGAGAAAAATATAAAACCTATTATGAATCATGAGATCAAGGGGACTGTCATGGACAACAAGCACAACCTACGAACTGGATTCTAATTTTGCTAAAAAAAAAAAAATCAAACTAGGGAATATTAAACTACACACTAGAATCTAAAATTGTGGAAAATGAACAATTTGGTGAGAAAGAGTACCTACAATGTGTCTTGAATACTTAGCTAGTGTACTAAAAAATAGGATTGCAAAACCAAAATTATTCTCACTCTGGAAATTCAATAGAAAAATATAGAATGTTATCCTAGATACTTAGCTCTTAGACAGTCAATAAAACAATATGAGAATTATTATGAATGGTTTTACTTGGTCCCACTCTTGATCTCCATGTTTGAGAGCCTTCTCTTTAAGACCCCATGAATGCACTTTGATCCATTGTTGCCAAAAGAGATATTAATGTGTAAACAAGGAGCCACATTTAGACAAATTGGTTGTTGATTTATTCTAAGAAATATAGAGACTACAAAAAGAAGATACCTGATGGGGATCATGTGGGCTTCCTAGAGAAATCACTACAATATGGCCTCGAGCAGCAATTAAATTTTTTGGATTAGCTTCATAGTAAATCCTAACAACATGACATTGAAATTTGCTCAGGTACTGGGTCCTCTCCCCTAGATTAAATTAATGAAAACATTATTGTAGACACAATATGTATAGAAGATATGAATGTAAAGGAAAATGGATATTAGCAAAACATAAATGTAAATAAAAGTTGTGTGAGTAGAAAATGAATCTAAATTGGTCTTGAAAAAATAAAATCATACCCAATTAGCATTAAGTTATACTAACCCTGTACTGATTGCCATTTTCAATCTTGAAGGTTACTTTGATGCCTTCTACATAAACTTTCTGGCAATGAGGCAAGAGAAGGCGAGAAAACCAAGTGTATACTGATGACTTCCTGACAATCAAAAAGAAAGAAGCAACCAGTCAACCCTATTAGAACAAAATAATCTTATGAATTGATTTTATTTGTTTTACTAGCTAATGGATATTGGACCTAGATCTCTTGAATTGAGATACTACTCAAATGTGTTGACTGGTGAATTTGGACTACCAATATTCTGCTTCAATCTCTATAAGTAACCTTTTTCTTAAATATATTCAAGATAAATCTACAAAAAAAATCCATGATCTCTTAGAAATTATGCAGATTATTTTGTGAATACTTCTCCATTTTGATATTTTGTTTCAAAAATTCATAGAAAGATATGTAATGCCATATTTTAAACTTACATATTTTAATTTTACCAATTCTGTAATTATAGTATATAATTCTAACAATTGTGAAACGCATTGGAAATATGCTAGATGAATGAAGTAAACTATGCAATTGGTAGGTGTAAAGCCAAATTCCTTAACCTTTTCCAACATCCTTCTTTCCTGTTTTAAAACATGTGCTTTGGAACAGGGTATGAAAATCCATCTAAGTATAATGAAATGGAGATTTTTGTCAAATATTATATTAAAGTAAGTTGAATGAATGTAACTAGAGATATTTTAGAATACCTACAGATGGTACAAAATTTCATGGTTAACTGGAAGCCTCCCATCAACAACAATATCCAAATATCCGTGTATCTATCTCAATTGAGCCTCTAAACCCTTCAGAGCTGTCAAATTTTCCATTAGCCTGTTATGCACAAAATTCAAATTTTAGAGACCACTAAAATAAAAATAAAAAATATTACATTATGATCCAAATCCACACACAACACAATATTCATAGTGAAAAGTTAGCACTTTCTTTCATCTTTGCATATTGATTTGATGCTTCAAACAATGCATTTCTTATATTGAAAAGTGCATTACTTAACTTATTGAGCTCCTCTTTGTTTTGAGAATAATGTAATATTCTCTACTTAACAAGGCCAACCACGTGAAGGTGGAAGCTCATTCCCCCCCCCCCTCACATCACTCTTAATTCTCCATACCTGATCTTATAAAATTAATCATTCATTCATCCATTAATAACATATAACATTCATTCATTCATCCTACATTAATAACATATAGCATTCATTCATAAACATATAACATTCATTCACTAAATTATTCACATTCATTCATTTATCCATTAATAACATATAACATTCATTTACTCATCCATTAATAACAAATAACATTCATTCATTAACATATAACATTTATTCATTAGCATATTCATATTCATTCATTAACATATAACATTCATTTTTTCAGTTTTTACATATTATCAAAAATATGGTTGTCATAATATGATTACAATAACTTTTTTTTTGTTTCTTGTTTGTAGCTAGAAAAAGCTGAAGTGGAGTATCATTTTCAAAATAATTTGTCCCCCCTTTAGTTGTTCCAAGCTCTTCTCATGATCTTAATGTATGCCTAGTCGTGTACTCACAACGTGGATGCGGCTGCAAGGGGTTGTCTGCTGCAATAGCAAAGAAATGTTAAATTGATATATTTTATTATTATTATTACACATATTTCATTAATTAAAAGAACATCAGAGTGGTGCCCTTTAACTAATTGGGCCACATCATGTTCCTAATATTGTCTTATAGCCTCATGCTCAACATGTTGAACACCCTCTAAATCCTGATCTAGAGTTGAAACATGAAAGATTACATTGATTAATGCACCAATTGCAATTAAATATGTTTAAAAGAACATTAGAGTGGTATTTTGTACCTGATGGAGCCACATCATGTTCGTGATCTTGTATATCCTGATCATAATCAACATGTTGATCACGCTCTACATGCTCTAAAGTTGAAACACGAAAGGTTACATTGATTAATACACCAAATGCAATTAAAGATGTTTAATTGTATTAATCCATATTATGTTTTGTATAGCACATGAATACATATAGTACCGGGATGCACACCATGGCCTTCATCTATAGGTTGTGCTCCACCCTCACCAGGCTACATTCCAATGTCATGTGATGTATTCTCATTTCTTATATATGTAAAACAAATAGGCACATTATTATGGTGTAAATTACTATTATATAGATTGCACAAGTATTCAATTTGAAATAAAATTTATTGAGTTTATTTACTTGTGTGTTGGATGTAGTGGAATATTGTGTTTGTGCAGTCGAGACTCTTAACTATTCAGTCAAGGCTCCATAGCCTTGGTGGAAGGAAATCTTCAAGTCCTCTTCTGTTGGCACTCTGTTGAAATCACGGCCCTGCATTTTTTCATGCGATCATGAATTTTCCTTCTTTGGTGTGATAAAACAAAAATTGTTTGCAATTTATTATTTGGATACAATATTTCATTTATTGATACTTACAAATCGTGCAACTATTTTCATATAACCACCAGAGCCAAGTTTGTGCTACCCATTTTTTTATAGTCTTGCCTTTGTTGCCTTTGATGTGTCGGGTAGCCTATGAAAAAATTGAAATACATTAGATTATGTAAAAAGAAAGAGTATTCAGTATATAATTAAATTGTTGATAGTATCACATACCTTGCTTGGCCTAGTGGTGTCTTTCTTTTTTTCTTTCCAACCTTATCCTTTCCATCTGAAACCAAGTCCTTCCACTCCCTCTCCAGAATCATGGGGGGATGCTCGTACTTTCTGTTCTTCTATAAATGTGACCTATATTGGTCCCTCACATAGTTTAGATAGGTACCAAATTTCTTAAGGAACTTGATTCAGTTGAATGTTTTATCACCGAACAACACAACTAAACAATTAATAATCTCATCTTTTAAATCTTGATTTTGGATATTCCACCGTGTACGTATGGTGGGCCCGAAGAGGTCCAGTGTAATATCACTTATATATTTATTAAAAACATCATTTCCTACAAAATGATCATGGGATCATTATTCTATAAAGAGTGATCAATAAGTAAATTTAAATTGGATTATATATAATAATAATTAAAACATTTTAAAGTACGTGGGACCTTCTCTATATATCTTTATGGGAAGGAAATCCTCAATCACCACAAATGTGACTGGAAATGTTCTCATACTAATAATACGTTAAGATCCAAGAAATGTTGCTAAAACATCACTAGTACTAGTGGCCTTTGTATCCATAGGTACTGACACATGTAGTACTGGCATGTGTTCACTACCAGATGGTGCACTACCGAATTCCTGCATGGTATGTGTTGCCAACATTTCAATCAACAATATAGGCACAAATGATGGGGTCAAATGATGTGTTGTATGCATAGGAAGATCAATATTGACAGTCGTACTGACCCCTACTTCTTGGGCAACACTTGCAGTACCCTAATCATGGCCAGCAGCATGTTGAGGATGCAAATAATCCTGTCAAAACATCACATATTTTAGTTCATGACATAAAAAAGTACAAATTATAAAACCATGAATGAAATTATGTTATAATTAAAGATCTCATGAAAACTTACTTGCAAGTTATGTGCTCTCGTAGACAATATTTTAACCCTTTCTCTTATCTCATCTGTTTGAGGCAATATAAATACCAACTTAAGGATTTCATCATTGCATTTTTTTTGGGCCTTCCTCATCATATCCACAGGGTTTACAAAAAATGTGATGTCATCATTGCATAATAGTGATTGAACCTCCATATGGATGCTCTCTTGTACTTCTGGTGCCTTTCCCTGATTAGCCAACTACAACAAAAATATTAAAAACATTATCGAAATTAACCCAATAAACTCATGAAAAAAACATAATAATAATTTTTTTTTCTCGTATCTAATTTGTACAATTAAAATGAGGTAAACCTGGTGGGTAGAAGTTCTTGAAGATGGATCACGATCTACACTCTGGGCCGGACCCTTCCTCATATGATCAATGTCCCGCTATGCCAAAAATAAAATATAAAAAACATTACTGAAATGAAACCAATAGACTTACGAAAAAAACATAATAATAAAATGGTATATTGGAGTCATTAATTGGAGGTTGGGTAAAATGGTATATAGTACATACCACCCCCATAGTAATTGTGTTTGTATCTAAGTGATTCAAATTGTAATAGATTAGCAACTCTTCCCCTGCAGTTATTGATTTTATCACACATATGAATACACGGTTTCCCTCTCGTGCCTCGAATATACAATTGGGTTGCTTATTTGTTGACCCAAGTCATGTACTATTTATAAACCCTACAATATTCCTTGATGTTTTTGGCCTCCCATCAATGTACCTAGCCACTCTTTTATTTTGATCCTTATATTTTAGTTGTATATAATTTGTTGATAGTGCATGTAAGTGTAGGATTAGGTGTAAAGCACAAAACACTTCTTAATAAGACATTATATCAAAGATAAATCAAATTGAATCAATTCAAAGCAATAATCTATTGAAAGCATCATATTGTTCTCTATCTCCCAAGATTTATTAAATCATAATGTCTCTCAGATCGTGAGTGCACTATGATTGTTAAAATGACAATTGAAAGAATGAGATGGATACTAAAGAAATGATATGGAGCTAAATATGACAATACTAGATGATAAATGAATTAAACTAGTATGAATTGACATGAAACAGATAATTGCAGCTATAGGAGGCAGCCATGATATTGAAGCTTGATTGTTGGATATTGGATGTTTGAATGCTTGATGCTTGATGCTTGATGCTTGATGCTTGAATTCCTGCAGAGTAAGAGTGCATAAGTTATATTATCTGGATCCTTTCTTGGTTCAATGAGGTTGTATTTATAGAATTCTTGGCTATAGAAATGCACAAGGAAGACATTGAGAGGCTTGGATTCAATCTGGATTATTGAATGGTGAGATATGGAGGAGATTGAGAGAATTTTGGTGATTTTCTCTACCCATGAAAACACCATGCAAGACAAGAGGAAGGATTGATGGAGGAGGATTGAGAGAAGAATTTGGAATTTGTCTCCAATTTATCTCCAAAACTTCCCGTGAAGTTTTAAAGCATTAATTTTGACATAATTTAGACATAGGATATCTAATTCATTTTTAAGAGAATATAGATGGAATATTCCTTATGCTTTAATTCAAATATTTTTTATTTAATTAAATTAGAAAAAGAGGGATAAATAATTAATAAAATGAACTATAGGATAGTTGTTTATTAAATTAGATAGAAGAATATGGCAATTACTTAATAAAGTGTTTTGATCTTTATTTAATTAATTTAGAATCGATGTGATAGAATAAAATAGGGATTTGATAATTAAATCAAACAAAGTATTTAATCTTGTTTATTTAATTAAGACGAATTTAAATGTGAACTATATAAATAAATATTTCTATTTATTCGATAGTAGAGGAAATTAGGATAATTAATCAAATAATTTGTATGTAATTAATTGAATGCTCTAGACCAATTTTAGGTGTATACATTTTTCCCAGCTTCGAAGTGATGTGTTTATGCGTTGCTTCAAAGAAAATTTTGCTGCTACTGCTAGGATCCATGGTAAAGAAAAATAATTTTGTATGCCCCAAACATGCCCCAAACATTGATTTTCAGATGATGGATGATAATATTCCCCCTCAGGAGATCAATTAATGATTTGATGATTTTTAGAATTTTTTGAAAATTTATAATTTTTTGATGTTTTAATGATGATTTGAAGATGAAATAATCTATTTCTTGACAAAAATGATGAAGAAATATAGCCTGCGGATGTATTTTGATTAATTTCACAAATAAAATTAATTAAAAGATAATAAAACCCACCAAAAATACCTTTTCAAAAATTATATATAATCCAAAAGGTCATTTTCAAAGTCATTTGCACTATTTGAGTTTAGAAAACCTTTTAATAGAGACATTTCAGCCAGCTGGACCAGGATGTCTATCTCCTACCACACTCATCATTTTGAGCACATTTGACATCATCAATGGTCGGCTGCTTACGGACCTTGGGTATTTACCCCTTAACCTCCTCGTAATTGATGCATTTTTTTTGTTTTTTATGCATTTCATAGTTTAGGCATTTTTTAGTCTGTTTTAGCACTTTCAAGTCGCGCTGTAGCGCTTTCACTCCGATGTAGCACTTTCAGTTTGTAGATTAGCGCTTTCATTGATATAACGCTTAGGATTTGAAATTTAGTGCTTTGATGCCAGATTTTAGCACTTTGATTTGGTGGATTAGCGCTTTCATGGTCTGTCTTAATGCTTCTAATAAATCGGTGCTTCTATGGACTGTTGTAGCACTTTGATGCGGTAAAGTAGTGCTTCTGAACTTTTAGTGCTTCAATGCCTGTTATAGCACATCAAATTGCTGAAATAACGCTTTCAAGATTTAGCGCTTTGGGTGCCTGATTTAGCACTTTTGACCGATAAAGTAGCGCTTCTGGGATTTAGCGCTTTGGGTGCCTGATTTAGTTCTTTTGACTGATAAAGTAGCACTTCTGGGATTTAGCACTTTGGAAGCCTGATTTAGTGCTTTCATGTCAGAATTGAAGATTTTGACTTAGTGAATCCTAATTTTGTCAATTCTGATCATGTCCATTCTTTGGATTGGTATGATTGATAATCCAAATTCTTGATGTGTTGGATTGATGATTTAAATAAGACTAACTTCTCATGATATATGAGAAGAAAATCCTATTTGTGATGATCCTCATGATAGACAAGGAAATGATTCAATATCCGATAAATCTCATGATAGGTGAGATTAGATATTTTTTGATGAACCTCATGATAGGTGAGGTTTGTTGATGTTCGCCCATGAATTTTGATTGAAAATTCATACCAAAACTTTTTGGAATAGACTTGATAGTAGAATGAATTTTTTTGATTTCCTGACATAGTTCACTGATTGTGGATTTTTTGTTATGATGATAGGAGGATTTTGGTACTCTCTAGATGCCAAAGAGGTTTCCATGGACCACCGACTTGATTCCTCATTTGACACCAGATGAGCTTCAGGTTATAGGCCGATGTGGTTTGACCAGCCTACTTGATATGCCCCAGATTAGGATTAATCAGGGTTTGTTGAATTCTTTGGATGAGAGGTGGCATAGTGACCACAACACCTTTCACCTACCCACTGGTGAGATGATGGTCACACCAAAGGATGTGTGGTGGATTCTATGTATTCTATTTATGGGAGAGATTGTAGTATATGATTCCCATGAGACCGATGGCAGAGAGGCTCTTCATAGAGTATTTCAGGATCAAGACATTATGGGTCCAAGTGTCTGATGGAGGAGGATCGCCAATTCTTACGTGACACTACCAGCAGTGCTTGCTGGCTTTATTGGAGGTTTCCTTTGCCCTGATCACAAGTCAAATGGATTCCTCATTAGCTAGGGAAGGACTCTAGAGAGCATGATGGTACATGGTACCAAATATGTATGGGGGATGTGCATGTTGGCACATCTCTATGATGATCTTCACTCAGTTGTGTACCTTGGAGCGTGGAGCCTATCAGCAGGGATGACCCTATTACAGGTGTGGGCATGGGAGAATTTTGCTATTGCTTGGCCATTTCCGGTTGCAGATAGACCACCAGGAAAACCTTATGTGTTCAGATACAGAGGTCAGTTTACACGGGCCCAAATGGGAAAGTTAGAGCACTGGAGGTGGGTGTTCGATGACACCGAGACAGTTACTTGGCATCCATACCTTGACTATGAGTAGTGGGATGAGGATGATGTAGTGTTAGGATTTCTCTGTGATTCCATGTATCTCATCGACCAAACACCGTTTGTTCTAGAGAGATTCCTGCTCTGTAGAGTATATAGGCAGTATGACATCATGCAGTGTATACCATATGGAGTTGCCCACTATGCAAGGTGGCAGATGGATATTCCTAACTGGGGTCCCTGTCTGTCTTATGATGCCCTAGTAGAGGGATATAGGGCACTATAGCCATCACCCTGGGACATGTGTAGATATATTGCAGAGGCACCGATCATTGAGGAGTATGTTGCATTCCTGGCCTTGGTTCCACATCCTCGCATTACCATCCCAGATGAGCCAGCACCATTACCAGTAGAGGATGATGTGGTAGAGGGCTCTACAGAGAGTGAGGGTGATACTCTGATAGGCAGTAGCATAGAGAGTGATAGTGATGATAGTAGAAGCGATGACAATGATTGTGGTAGTGGAGGGGACAGAGGGGTAGGGCCAACCATTAGTAGTGCTCCATCATCTAGTAGGCCTCACAAGAGGTGAGCGGTGATAGTGCCAGTAGTAGATCAGCAGAGACAGATAGTTGTGTTGTAGACACAGTTGCAAACATTACAGGGGAAGTTGGTACAGGCTCAGGGTTTGCTCATTTAGACCTAGAATCAGATGCAGGCCTAGGCATAGGCTCATGCTTAGTCTTTAGCGTAGGTTTAGGGATAGTTGGTTGTTGTGTGGACACAGGTCACTACATTGATAGCTGAATGAGACAGTGCTTGACAGATTGCTAAGAGGGCACAGGAGACATTAGACAACCTCCAGAGAGTAGTTGATGGTACCTCAGTGGTGGACTATATGAGAGAGGTTCTACGGGATGGCCAAGAGGCAAAGTTTTACAAAGGCAGGTATCATGATGCAGTGCTTGCTAAACATATAGTCAGTTATGCTTCATCGAGATCTGGGCGGACAAACACGTAGAAAATTAGTGAGGGGGTGACATAGCCTCCACGCAGAGATCCCCGAGATCCTGGTTCCTCCGAGGGTGGTGGTGGTACTGGTCCTATTGGGCCCGCACATTCTGGAAATAGCAGATTGTAGATGCTATTATGATTCTCCCTTTGAGCCATGATGTATATTATGATGTACCTCATTTTAGATGATGTATTTTTATTCCAAACTTCATTGTATACTTGACACTTGATGATATATATATGAGATGCATTTGATATGATATGATTATGATTTATGATTTATGATTTATGATGTATGTGATGGATGCTTTTATTTATGTGATGTTTTATATGAATGATTTTATTCCAAATGTGATGATGTAATGATGAATGATTTTATTTCGATATGTGATGATGTAATGATGAATGTATGTGTAGAATAGACGATATATGGATGTATGATGTGATGTAAATGTATGGATGTATGGATAAATGTTGTTTATTTTATGTAATGATGATAAAAAATGATGATCTTATGATGAATGATAATTGATGGATGTAATGATAATAATCACATGACTTGCATTTATTTTATATGTGATAAAATGTATGGATAAAAATTGATGTATGCATATGATGTTTGATGGATGATAATGTGATGAATGCTGTTATGGTAAAAATGAACATGATGTACTTCATGGTACAGTTTAAGTCATAATTTATTTGATGTATGATGAAATTCATGAATGATAATGATGAGATGATGATTCCTACATGTTTTTTATTATGATTTTTGAAATAATGTCAAGTATACTGCTTATGTGTACATACGATAATCCTTGATTGGAACCCTTTATGCAACAAGTACTTTGCAGATAATGAACATGATGAATGCAATATAATTTTAACATGCAACTATATGCAAATCAATTGTCATTTTAACAATATCTTTGTGCTTTTTGTCATCATAGAGCTTTATTGAATGTTGAAAGTGAATACAAGCGTCAATGGTATGTGTTAGACTAATGACGACCTGAGTACTTCTTTCACGATTTTTGATATTGCAAGTGAAAACAAGCATCTAGGGATGATTTAACTAACATGACCTGAGCATTCATTGCATAAATAGGCAATGGTTAATCATTTCAATGTGTGAATTTTGAATGTCATCGGTGATACATTTGCATAGCACATCCCCCGACAATTCATACATTTATATGATTAACTTATAGGCAGCAAATAATAAAAACATCATTCTTCTTCCTTGTTCCTCTAGTTCAATACATCATTGAGTAACTCCAAAGAAATGATAATCAAAAGTACTATTTATCCATTGTTGACATTAAAGTGTTTCATTCATTATTCAGATTTTAGATCATCCATCCTGATTTTGTGATGTTTTTGGATTTTCGAGATTTTGATGAAAAGACCTAACCTACTAACTTATCCTAGGGGTCTTAGGGGCTGATCAAAGATTAGCCTTGCCTACATTACACACGTAGAGACCACGTAGTTCAACTGACACAGACCTATGTTTTTTGGTTTTTTGGATGTTGCTTTTTCAGACTTAACTTTTTTGACATGTTTTTGGATTTTTGATATGATATGGATGGTGATGCTTTTCTGACGATGATTGATATTGCGCGTTGATCTTTGTTTTTGGTTTTTCTGCTATACTGTTGTTTTTCCCTTTGGTGACATCGATGTTTTTTTTGCCCCTAGTGATATCCAGATGTTGCCCCCATGCTTTGAAGTGATACTTGACTTATTTTGAAAATGATTTTGATATGGAAGCAAAGATGGCAAGACTACTGACATGATATGAAATAGTACTGACTGCTAGACTAATGATCCTGATATATATCAAAAATAGATGGGAAAGTTGATCTTAAAATCACATACGATGCCTATTTCTAGGTTTTTACCATATGTTTTGATTACACTCCTCATGTTTTTGTATTTTTCTTATTTTTCTCTTTTTCCTTCTTTTTGTAATTTTTATTTTTTTTCTATATTTTTGTGTTTTTGTGTTGCCAAGATGCCTGTTTGCTAGGATTTCATCAAGGAAACAATTTTCAGAAGTTTGACCCATGCACTAAGAGATTCAAGCATGAATTTTTTGATATGGATACTATTGATAGGTTCACCAAACAAATCCCCTTCTGACGTTGATAGCTGATATGCTCTTGATCCATACACTGATGTGACGACAAAGGGACCAAGCCAGTTAGGCTCAATTTTTCCTTTCTTCTCCCTGTCCTACTGATTTCTACCATTTTATTTTAGTACTAAGTCACCAACCTGAAAGACCCTTGGTTTTAGCCTCCGGTTATAACTTCTTTGCATCCTTTGTTGATAAGTCGTTAGATGGTTAACAGCTTGCTGATGAAGCTCATCCAACAACTCCAATTCCTACAGTCTAGATACCCTATAGTCTTCATCGGAGATGATACCTCAAAGTGATACACGAAGGGATGGAATTTCAACTTCAATGGGTAATATAGCTTTTGACCCATATACCAAGGCATATGGTGTAGCTCCTATTGGTGTTCTGATACTTGTTCTGTAGGCCCATAGTGCAGGGTTGAGTTGAACATGTCAATCACGTCTGACATCGTTAACCATCTTTTCGAGAATTTTGAGTATTGTTTTGTTTGAGGCCTCTACTTGGCCATTCCCTTGAGGATAGTATGGTGTTGAAAACTGATGTTGGATATGAAATTTATCACATAGTTCTTGGACATCTTGATTCTTGAAAGGTCATCCATTATCAATGATAATGGATTGAGGGATCCCATATCAACATATTATGTAGTTCAAGATGAATGAGGAAATCTGCTTCCCAGTGATGGTTGTTAGAGGTACTGCTTCAATCCATTTTGTGAAATATTATGTAGCTATGGTAATGAACTTGTGTCGATTAGATGAAGATGGATTTATTTTTCCTATCAAATATAGGCCCCATTGACAAAAAGGCCATGTTGATGTGAAGGGATGCAGTTCTTGTGCTGGTGCATGAATCAGATTGTTGTGAACCTAACACTTTTGGCATTTCTTAACAAACTGATAGGATTCTTTCTCCATGCATGGCCAATAATATCCCAAATGAAGGAGTTTCTTAGCTAGAGTTATCCCACTCAAGTGAGTGCCACAAATACCCTCGTGAACCTCTCGTAGGGTTGTTTTAGATTTGTTGTGTTCTAGACATCAGAGTAAAGTACCATCAAGACCTCGACGATAAAGTATGTTTGTGATTAAAGTATGCTGTGCGGATTGGCAAATGACATTTCATTTTTGGTTCCTGGATAGATCAGGAGGAAGGACATCATTTTTCAGGTAAGCATAGATCGTTTCATAGATGGAGGTTTCTATGGTTTTGATATGGTAGATGGTAGTGGATTCTGGTTTATTATGGGAATGACATGACACTTGTTCTACCATAAAATCATAACAACCATGTTTCTCATAGAATTGTAGTAATGAAGCAATTGTAGCCATAGTGTCCACAGCTTTGTTTTCATCTCTTGGAATTTGATCAAACTTGATAATGACAAAATACTGTTTCAGATTATCTATTTGTTTCTTGTAGGGCATCAAATTTTCATCTTTTGTTTGATATTCGTCATTTACTTGATAAATAACTAGTTGAGAATCCCCATATACCTGTAAGTCCTTGATCTTCCACTGAATTTCTGTTTTGAACCCAATGATTAATGCTTCATATTCTGCCACATTATTTGTACACTGAAACATTAATCTATATGATTTTGGAATGGTGTGTCCTTGTGGAGAGATGAACAAAATTCCTGCTCCTAATCCGCACTGTGTATATGATCCATCAAAATATAAAACCCATTTTTGGGGCATTACTGTCAGAATGTCGGCATCTGGAAACTCCATGCTCATTGGTCGATCATTTGGTAAAGGATCCTCTACTAATTTTTCAGCGATTTCTTGTCCCTTGATTACCTTTCTCTCTACATACTGAATGTCAAATTCACTTAATAGCATGACCCACTTTGCCAGTCTACTTGTTAAGGTAGCTTTACTGAGTAGATATTTGAAAGGATCGATCTTTGCTATTAGTTTGATTGTATGAGTTAACATGCAGTGTCTTAGCTATTGAGTAGCGAATACTATAGTCAAGCAAGATTTCTCTATGAACTTTTAATTCATTTCATATCCATTCAAAGTACGACTGATATAGTAGATGACATGTTCTTTTCCTTCATAATCCTCTTGTGCTAATAGTGCCCCCAATGAGATATTTGTCGTAGCAATGTACAATATAAAAGGTCTATCTTCTATTGGTGGTATGAGAATGGGTAGTGACATTAGATGCTGCTTGATTTTATTGAATGTTGTTTCACACCTTTCATCCCACTTGAAAAATATATTCTTATGCAATAGATGATTGAAAGGATGACTTTTATCCGCTAGCTGGGAGATGAATCTTCTGATCGATTGGAGCCTTCTCTGTAGTGATCCGAGTTTACTTATATTCTTAGGATGTGGCATCTCCATAATTGCTTTGACTTTCACTGGATCCACTTCAATTCCTTTTTCCAAGACAATGTAGCCTAATAGTTTTGTTGATGTGACCCCGAAGACACACTTCTTGGGGTTTAATCTGACATTGAATTTGTCCATCCGTGTGAAGATTTTTTCTAGGATATGTAGATGTCCTTCCCTTGTACTATATTTTTCCAAGATGTCATCCACATAATCCTCCATGAATGTGTGCATCATATCATGGAAGATTGTCATCATAGCTCTTTGATAAGTGGATCCTACGTTCTTTAGACCAAATGGCATGACGTTCTAGCAGAATGTTCCCCATGGACATGTGAAAGCTATCTTTTCCTGATCTTTTGGAGCTATTTTTATTGAATTTTATCTTGAGAAACCATCCATGATTGACAACATGGCATGCCCAACTGTTAATTCCACAAAGATGTCGATATTTGGTAGTGGAAATCATCCTTCGGGCATGCTTTGTTTAGATCCCTAAAATCTATACATATTCTGATACTATTGTCAAGTTTTGAAATAGGTACAAGGTTTGATATCCATTTGGCATAGTCTATAGACCATATGAGTCCAGCATCCAATAATTTCTTTAGCTCTGTCTTTACCATCAATGAGATGTGGGGATGCATTTTTCCTAAGTTTTGCTTGATAGGTTTGATTCCTACGGGCAAAGACAAGTGATGCATGAGTAGATTTGAGTCTAAGCCTGGCATATTAGAATATGACCAAATGAAGTTGATGTTTCTTTCTTTAAAGAATTTGATGAATTCCGGTTTTTCTTGTTCTGTCATAGATTCCGCTAGATGTAGCATTTTTGCCATATCTTCATTGCTGATATTCACAGATTGTGTTGGTTCTACTAAGAATGATGATCGCTCATGATAGTGTTCTGGAAAAGTGTCAAATCTTCCATCCTTTAGTGCCTCATAAAGGTTTTCATTGTTAGATGCATTCTTTATTTTTACTTTTTCCAGATCTAATGCTGCCATAGAATGGTTTTCACCATTAGATCTATTTTCCCTTTTGTTATTTTTGCAACTGGAAGATTTGACACCCTCCTGCCGAGTCATGTTGTTATGAGTTTTATAGACATAATTTGTATCAGGTTCAATATAAAATAATAATTTTTGTTACCGATCAAAAAAAAAAAAAATATGACATAAGAAGTTTACGATGGCATCATCATTTGTAAATATTGGTATATTCAAAGGTTCGACAGGTTCTGAGTCAATGAGTTTAGGATGGATTAATGGCATGAAGTTATCAAATTATTCAAAGTGATGGATATAAGGGTTTGGACAGCCATTTGGTCAAAGTTGGTTATTGGAATATTGAGATCTATGATGGTACTTTCTTCAAGATTGTCTAGTCCACTCGAAGTCTACTCGTCCCCACTCGAATCATCGATATTTAGTGACTCTACCATGAGTGGTCTAGACCCAAAAACTTGGCCCTCCTCATGTGTTGGTGCATATTGTTGGACTACATCGACTGGAATATCAATGAAAGATAGATCAGAATACAATGCCCACTCATATTCATTTGAGTCTATTTTGGAGCTATCTCTAAACTGAAGGATATTTTCTACAACCATCTTTTTTAGTTCCTACTTCTCTTAATTAGAGTATCCTAGTCCTGGCTTCTCTTTTGTGTGGAGAGTGAGGGGTTGAAGAGGCTATGTGACTCCATCCTTTCTTAATCCAATGGGTCCTTGTCCTTCATACCCCATTTTTTTCTAAAATAGCTTTTCCTTTTCCATATTTATCGATGTTGATGTTGACATTTTTGATACTCATATCTGATGTAGAGGGTTCTGCATCTTTGTATATCCAATCTAGGATTGCTTTGTTATTTGTTTCATCCTCTATTGTACCTTTTTTGACAAACCTTTCATCAAGAGCTCTGACCGATAATGATGTGTGAGGTTTTATCAGAGATGGTTTACCATATGTCCTAGAAGATGGCATTAACTATGATGAGTTAAGCAATTGCTCCATAGAATATGTTCCCATTCTTTTGTCCATCAGTTGAACTTGCTCTTGAAACTTTTGTGATAAAGATGTTTTTTGATCCTGTCTATCTTTTGATTGAATTTCCACAGGACTTGTTTCTTTTTCTTTACCCTTTTTCTCGACCCACTTGGTGGTGATACTTGGATGTTGGTCTTCTTTGGATGGTTGTGAACATGATGCTTCCCTGTTGTGTGGTATAAAGGTATCTTGAGAGATCCTAAGGGTATCACAATGTTGAGGATGATTGTAATCAGCAGATATAGTCACCTCTCATCCATTTATTGGGAACTTCAAGCATTGATGATATGTCGAAGGTACAACTTGCATTTCATGGATCCATGGTCATCCTAAGAGAATGTTGTATGTTAACTCTTTCTCCAATACTTGACATGCTATATGTTTCATCATGGGCCCCACTTGAATGGGTAGCACAATCAAGCCTTTAGACGATTTTTCTTCCTCATCATATGCTTTGATAGTCATTTTCCTACGAGAATCAATAGCATCATCTGAATATCCTAGTGCATGGATTAACTTGAGAATGAAAATATTCAGACCAGCTCCCCCATCTATTAAGACTTCAATATGGAGTGCAGTATTATGGGGATGGTTTAGCAAGATATCATCTTGTTCGGAGAATGATAGACAATGTGGGGTAGTCAAATGTCCCACCATAGCTTGAAACTGACACAAATCTAGATTCTTTGGTACCATAGTGGCAACTAAAGCTTGTTCGAGAACCTCCTTATGTGATGGTGATATTTTAAGGAGCTCTAGTATTGATATTTGAGTAGGAACATTTTGTAGTTGATCGACGATGTTATAGTGAGATGGAGGTGGAACTGCGTGTGTAGAACCAACACCTTTTAACATGACCTTGGCTTTCCCCCTAGTGATTACATTTACTGGTTGATGCTCTTGATGGTCTCTAATTTTTAAGACATTGATTTGATCATCAGAGTTTGATATGTTTGGGAGAAAGTCCAATGGAGTAGTGTTGCTGATTTTGGGTCCGTCAATGTTGTGACTAACTATGTGATCACTCTCTATTCCAAATAGACAAAGGATTGTGGTGTCAAAGACATGGTTGACATTCTTCCCTTTGTTGTTTGAAGCTGATGATGCTCCTTTGTCATAGCTTGGCAAAGGGTCTTTGAAGGCTGAGTGATCATTATTATTTTGGGGTGTTTCCACATATGCTTTGTTGTTGTTGATCAAGTCTTGTATTGCATGTTTCAACTCCATACAATCGTTAGTTTTGTGACCTTTGTTATTATGGAAGTTGTAGTAATCAGCGTCATTCCACCATGGTGTTTTGACCTTAAGATCCCAGAACCGGGCTTCTCGTGCAGTGATAAGGCCACTAGTGACTAGTTCTTTCATTGTTGATTCTATTGTTTGGCCTAAAGGTGTGAACCTTTTCTGATTTGATGTTTTCTGATATGGTTGCGTCTTTACGATCTCGTTGTTTTGTATGATATTTGACTTTACAAGTTTATCATTGTTTTGATTCTTTGATGTAGATGTTGTCAAGTAAAAAACCGGTTTGAAATTTTGGGAATCATTTGTTGTTTCGTTGATAGTTGAGTTGTGATTCTTTTGCCAAAATTTTGGCTTATCACTGCTTGAGTATTGATTGGAGGAGTTACTTTTGTTGTTTGTTTTATCATTGAAATGTTTCATAACTCTTCTTTTGACTAATGCTTCCTCAATTTTAAGACCATTTTCTATGACTTTCTCAAACATGGGAGGACATTGTAATTCCATTCTATAACTCATTTCCTTTGTTAAGTTGTCAATTAAAAACTCCATCTTTTCTTCCTCAGGAATGGATCTAGGATATCTGGCAAACAAGCGTCTCCATCTTTGGAGAAAAGACAAAAATGTTTCCCCCTTGTTTTGCTTTAGGTTATAAAGATCCTTTATTGTAACATCATGTTGGATGTTAAAGGAGTATTGGGAAATGAACCTATTGACTAATTCCTAAAAAGTTTGGATACTTGGTTGTAGTTTTGAAAACCACTCCATACATGATCCTCCCAAGCTCCTTGGGAATAATCTCATTAAGTTTCCTCTTGGGAAAAATCGAGACTCATTATTTTGAATTCCTTAATATGATCTATTGGATCCGTTATTCCATTATACTTATCGTACTTTGGGATTTCATAGTGTCTAGGGAAAGGTATTAGACCGATTGTTGCGTCGAAAGGATAAGGACAAATGTCCTATATCGCATATATTTTGGTACTTCCTTTCGTCATATCCTATATCCATTGTTGTAATAGTTGCATTTGAGATGTCAAAGTGGCAACTAAATCTATTGTTTGTGTAGGTTGTAGAATTTTAGTCTCACTTGTTCTAGGTGCTTCCTTCAGACGATTCACGTCGAAGTCCTTGGGAAGTTTGGCACCTGATTCAGCCAACATCAAAAGATATTTCTCCATTTCTTGTTCTAAAATCTTTTCCATAAATATAAGGAACTTTGGATCTTGTTGACCTGCTTGAATATCCACTAGAGTTATTTCGTTCTTATCATTTCGGTTTAGATTGTTCCATGGATTTTCTTCTGCCATTGCTTGGGATTTTAAAATTTCTTACTCTAAGAGTCTCTGTTTTTGGGACCTAGTGAAGATTGGCATACAAATTTTTACCCTTGCTTTTGAAATGTTGATCTTCTATATTGGGAAAATGTCAATTGAACTTTTAACAAAGTCGAATAAGATGACAGATCTTATTGATGAGACTATGTTAAAAATTTGATTACTATACGTGGTTTCGTGATAAAGGATGATAGTATCCTGATGAGGAAACTTCAGTGTAGTAATCAATTGTGTATTTGATTTTGACACTTATGATTTGCAAGATCTTGTTTTAGTTGATAAGATTGAAAGATTGTATAAACCTATCTATTTTCGGTCTCTAGATAGTGATTATGATAAAAAGAAACTTGGTTCTGATGAAAACTGTGGATAAAATGAAAGACTGATTGACTGGTGAAAATTTTGAACTCTCTATTTTGAAAGTGCTAAAATAGAGGATAGAAGCGCTATTTCATAGAAGTGCTAGAACGAAGTTCTGAAGCACTGAAATAGGTGATAGAAGTGCTATCTTGACAGAAGCGCTAAAATAGTGCTCGAAAGCGATGTAGAAAGTGATGGAAGTGCTACTTTACAAAAGCGCTGAAACAGTGCATGAAAGCGCTGTAGATTTTGATGGAAGCGCTATCTTGATAGAAGCACTGAAACAATGCGTGACAGCACTGTAGAATTTGATGGAAGCATTATTTTAATGAAAGCGCTAGAATATAGACTGTAAGCGCTGAAATAGTGCCCAAAAGCGCTAAAACATTGACCAGAAGTGCTGAAGCAGGATTCCAGAATGCTAAAAAAAAGATTTTAAGACTCTCTACTGTAAAATCTGATCTAGCCTTATGGCATACTGTATCAGGGATTGTGGAAGATAAGAAGGATGTGTGCACTAGCTACGGTTTTGATACTGAGTGAGAGCTCTTCTTTGGAAGAAGGCTCGCGAATAGAGTGGTTCTACTACGTAATCAAAAGTGTGACCCCTAGCAAAATCGTGATATCTATGGATGAATGTTCTATTTTGTAAAAGAATTTTTCGATTTTGATATAGAAAACATTGTCTTCTCAATTTATTTTGATAAGTGAGAGGTTCCTTGGGTTTTGTTATTTTGATTTTTCTTTTGAGAAACATGGTGGACTTCCACTTCCGCAGCATGGATTTTCTGATATAACTTGACCTTGTTGGTTTTTAGGATGATCTTAAATCTGATTTTAATGAATTTGTGAAAACACAGCAAGCAATTGTGAATATTTTTTTTAACTAAATAGATTGTGTATGTTCAAAAATCATGAATAATTCTTATTGGTTTTGACAAGTTGCTTTGACCATTGTATAAAAATCAAATAGACTCACACTTAAGGACAAGTAGTTCATCATTATACTCATAGCCCACATCTTGAATTGCATTGATGCACACAGCCTTGTCACCCCCTAAAGGGTGCCCGTGTTTTTCTCGTTTCCAGGCGTGTACTCAAAGTTGGATTTCTTGTCCCCTGAGCAAACAATCCATGGAAATTATATGGTGAGTGTCTTGGGGGAAAATTCTTCCCTCCCCTTGCACTGCGAGTATGATAATGTATGGATACTGACTCGGTGAGAAACTACTCTATGGTTCATAGATAGGGCTTCCGTGCGGTATGGCAACTAATAAACTCCCTTAGGAGACCTCCTAATCTTTAGAACAAATATTTCGGGGATGGTTATCTTGCTCACTACCGTCAAGTTGGACTTTCATCAACAACTTGTATTTCTATAATAGTGGGTTGGAATCCTTGGCTTTAGGTGTTCCCACTTAGGTCATTCCCGTAGGGTGAGTACTTTTTCCCACTATGACAGGCCTTCTAAGGGATTTAATAAAGCATAAATAACATGAAGTAAAAGTGAATCTTGAACTTTTGTCACCCAGTTAAGAGGAGAGCATAAGCCTAATCAGCACAAAGCACAACATATAAGTTGTTCTGTTTTAAGCCAAAAAAGAAAATTTCTAATCTATGTGAAGGTGTTGCTTCATAGAAATCATGTTGTTCTTTTTAACTTGTACTATAAAAATGTGGTGAATATCTTAGGATTGATAAATTTTCTTTTAAGAAAACAAAAAGTGGCTACGCTAGGATTGATATATTTTAGAAACCCAGAAGTGACTATCTTAGGATTGATAAATTTTAGTCCAGCTGTAAAAATAAAATAAAATATAGCCATGGTTGCGTCGGATCCAGAATGATTTTACAAAAGTGCTGGAATATTGTACCAAAGCGCTAAAATAGTTACTTGATGCATTAAAACATGAAAGCACCGAAATAGGACACTGAAGTGCCAAAGTTTGTCACAGAAGCGCTAAATCACGGATGCACTGAAATAGTTGATGGAAGTGCTAAAGTTGAAAGTGCTAATTTTTTGTCGAAAGCGCTATAGTAACACCGAAGCACCGAAACAAATCATAGAAGCGTTATAGTATTTGACAAAAGTGCTAAAAGAAAAGACGCTAAGAACCTGCATGACACTTTCCAGAAAAATTGAAAAATCAAGGTTAATGCCCCACGGTGGGCGCCAAATTGTAAGTTTAGGATTAGGTGTAAAGCATACAAAAATTATTAATAACACATTATATCAAAGAGAAATCAAATTGAATCAATTCAAAGCAATAATCTATTGAAAGCATCATATTTTTCTCTATCTCCCAAGATTTATTAAATCACAATGGCTCTCAGATCGTGAGTGCACTATGATTGTTAAAATGACAATTGAAAGAATGAGATGGATACTAAAGCAATGATATGGAGCTAAATATGACAATACTAGATGATAAATGAATTAAACTAGTATGAATTGACATGAAATAGATAATTGCAGCTATAGGAGGCAACCATGATATTGAAGCATGATTGTTGGATATTGGATGTTTAAATGCTTGATGCTTGATGCTTAAATTCTTGCAGAATAAGAGTGCATAAGTTAGACTATCTGGATCCTTTCTTGGTTCAATGAGGTTGTATTTATAGAATTCTTGGTTGTAGAAATGTACAGGGAAGACATTGAGAGGCTTGGATTCAATCTGGATGATTGAATGGTGAGATATGGAGGAGATTGAGAGAATTTTGGTGATTGTCTCTACCCATGAAAACACCAGGCAAGAGAAGAGGAAGGATTGATGGAGGAGGATTGAGAGAAGAATTTGGAATTTTTCTCCAATTTGTCTCCAAAACTTCCCGTGAAGTTTCAAAGAATTAATTTTGACATAATTTAGACATAATTTAGACATAGGATATCTAATTCATTTTTGAGAGAATATAGATGGAATATTCCTTGTGCTTTAATTCAAATATTTTTGATTTATTTAAATTAGCAAAGGAGGGATAAATAATTTAATAAAAAAAACTATAGGATAGTTGTTTATTAAATTAGACAGAAGAATATGGCAATTACTTAATAAAGTGTTTTGATCTTTATTTAATTAATTTAGAATCGATGTGATAGAATAAAATAAGGATTTGATAATTAAATCAAACAAAGTATTTAATCTTGTTTATTTAATTAAGATGAATTTAAATGTGAACTATATAAATAAATATTTCTATTTATTCGATAGTAGAGGAAATTAGGATAATTAATCAATTAATTTATATTTAATTAATTGAATGCTTCAGACCAATTTTAGGTTTATACAGTGCATACCTACGCATACTTCGTGTATATCAAACCAATTGCATCCAATCTTTGTAACTGTAATAGTGTCCAACATACTCCATCAACTCAGTAACTTTTTCATAATAGATCTTTATGTCGTCCATGCAAAATATGCCCAAAGCATGTAATGACGATGGTACTATGCGATATATCCTCTCGTTGACACAAAGATCAGTGTTTATTGGAGGAATTTCCTTGGGTACCCATTGTTTCCATAGATGTTTGTACCTTAAGGGCACCTTGATGTTGCCTATGCTCTCATCATCATAAGAACATGACCCCCCTTCAGCAAGAAAAAATTCCATGTGTTTACGAAATTTTCTTCTAATTTTTTGACCTCTAGTTGATCTCCCTCTTTTAAACCTACTACATGTCTCACTTTCCTCTTCTCTTCCTGAATTTCCCTCGTTCAAGGAAGAAAAATCTGACAAATACCTATTTGGTGGTACCTTCACTCATAAGGATGGTTGATGAAGTTATTTCATGGTGATATTATCCGAAGGTGACATTATGATTAATCTATCATTTCATCGCTAGAATTTGACAGGTTATAAGGTAATCAAGTCTTGATATATTGCAAGTTATTGTTACTACCATCCAAATGTGTCCATCACAAATCAAATCTACTTAACATTTTAACTCACAAACTTTGTAACAAGTGTTAAATGTGACTATGGTCCACCAGTTACACAAGCAAGGCATCAAATGTATTCTCTAATTGTAATCAAAGGACTTTTTATCTTCATTCAAGTAAATAAACTTGAAGGGAAACACCACCAAGTGGTTTATTGGACACCTACATGACTAAAAATAGCAGAAAAATTAAATTTAATTTTCATATGTCTAAGTGGTTAATGGGGAGGGAGTGTGTACTAGGCCTGGTAAAGTCATCATAAGTTAATGCTTTGGTAATTAAAATTGTTTAAGTCATCTTAATTCTTCCTATGTCTAATTGCTAGGATACTTTTGGTATGTTTTAAGGTAGGATGAGTGGTCGCATCAATGTTCTAATTCTATATGACAAGGTTTCAACATATTCAAATAGTGAAAGTTAGTGCTCATAGTCATTTGAAACAACAACATTTTGATTCTGTATAATGGTAGGATTTGATAACTTAAAATAATTGGCTACCCAACAAACTTAAAGTTAAAAGAAACTTTTTTAGTTTAAGGGGTTAGCACTTTCTTTCATCTTTGCATATTGGTTTGATGCTTCAAATGATTCATTTTTTATCCCACTTCTATCATATTGTATTCCCATCCTATCACAATTGTTGGAGGAGTTGATACCAAAATTTCATATCAGATACCACGTTCTTCAAGCAATTTTATGTGTTTTTCCAATTTTTCTGAAGTTCTTTTGTGTTGTATGGATCCATACAAGATTGAAATGCTCTGAAATCATTAGTGTAGATAAATATATGTGTTCCCTTTCATTTTCATTTTTTTTGAAGTTCTTAATCACTGTTTTGTGGGAGAAAACAATCAAATACACGGATTTCCCTGTTGTGCCTATGTAAGGGTTTGTGTGCATCATGGTGGATTTGATGGAGTTTCAAATCTTGTTCTTTGAATTCAATCTATGTTTTTCCCTTGTCTTGGCTTGTTACATTGTTTGGGAGGAGCCTAAGGTTGGTTTTTACCTTGGCTTTCATAAAAATCATAATTTTCCATGTAAAACCTTGGGTGAGATATATTCAGTCGTTACCTTTCGGAGTGGGTATTAAAATGACTTATGTCTCATTGTTTTGTCCAGGTCAGGCCCCTTTTTATAAATTGAGTTTAATATTTTTCCTAACTTTATTACTTCCTAAGTTTAGACTAGCCCATGCCCTATGTTACTGATACTAGCCCAAACCTAAGGGGAGGGTTAATAATCAAAAGAGCTTCTGAAACCTCAACTATAGAAGCTACACATTTGATTGTAAATGTGGCCAAATTGGCCCAAAAGATAGCTGAAACAAAAGAAGTTGAGAAATATAGTTTGATGGAGAAGTATAACACCATTATTGGAGAGTATAGTAGAATGTAGCAAAGGAATGTTGAGCTACAAATTGAGGTAGATAGGTTGAAGTAAAGACATGTGGGGGAGTCTTCTAGTGCTCTTGGTACCCTAGCCATACCTTCTACATCAAGATCAGTACCTCCAACTTCTCCAATTGTTTATGCTCTTGGGTCACCCATCCAGACTCCTGCTCCTAGTCCTTCATTAGAGCCAGTTGAATAGGAGGTTGAGTCCTCTATAGATCCCACCAAAAATTAGATGCTTAATAATATTAGAGAGCTATAGGCAACTCTAAAAGCAAGTGAGGAGGGAGCAGTTGCCAAGAAAAATGAATTTGTAGAAATAGTTTTAAGGCATTTGAATGAGCGAGTTGATGGTAGATTACCATCAGTTTATTATTTATATTCTTTATTCCTAGATTCAATAAGAAATATTACTAGGGTTCAAGAATTAGTTTTTCCTTTAGCTAAGAAGTGGATCCCTAGGGCCAATGACCTAGATGTTATGTATAAGGCCTCTAGATTCGATGCAAACAACATGCCCCAATCATGAAGGCCTACTCAAGTTTTTGTAAAATCACTACAAGGTTTTCAAGCCTTACCTGATGATTTGATTAGGAAGATTAAGGAACCGGTAAATAAATTTGATGACTGGAGTGGCATGTATTTACCATATTTATAGGGACTGCCTTGTTTTTCCTATGTAAGGGTTTGAGGGCTAAATAGAAATGACATCCACCAATCCACCCACTATCTTGGCACTATAACTCGTTGGATTGGTGTGCATCATGGTATGATAGAGGTTCATTGCATTTAGGGGTCTTTTAAAGAAAGAAACTTGGAATTGAGTTGATGCCCTAGGGCTGACAAGGGCAATTTTCTTGTGAATTTGTGGTTGTTAAGTCAGGGTTTATCAATTTGATGGATATCTTGGTAGATTCATGGTGACACTGTTTGATGGTCCAATATCTACTTCGAAAAAAAAATATCTCTAACAACTCTAAGAGCTATAATGGGATGGCATTAAAGGAACCTTCATATGAAGGATCTTCTAATGAAGGACGTTTGAATTAAGGTCTTGATTTGAAGGTCCTTCATGCCAAGGTTCCTTTTATAAAGAATTTTGGACATGAAATATTTAAAATAAAAAATACCTTCATTTGAAAGTCTAGACATGGCATCATTTTTGAATGAAGGTTCTTCATTCAAAGTTCATGACGAAATCACCTTCTAATGAAGGTTCTTCATTAACTGGTATTTTATAATTTTGACTTTGTGATAATAATTTAGGGTTGAAAATAAATCCATTTGAGTCTTTTATAAATGAAAGGACATTTGATGTAATCATATGCCTTGTCAAAATTTTAACTTAATAGTAAGGGCATCATGAGTAGTTTGTTGGGCCCATTCAACAATCTCCAATGCAAGGATTGAATTGTCTAGAATGTATCTACTATCAAGAAAGCTAATTTGTTTACCTGTATGACTATATCTCAAGCAATAGGTTTAATTGTGATGGAAATGATATTGAGAAGGATTTTGTAATCTAGGTGTTGAGAAGAGTAATTGGCCACTATCCTAGGAAAGATTCTTCATTCTCACTTTTAGGTGTTAAAATTTAACAATATGTAGATTGATGAAAGATCCCAAAGAGCCTTTCTCCATGTTATCCAAGTACACATAGTAGTAGTCTTCTGTTATACGATTAGACATGATTTCAAGAACTTATCTAGGAATTATTCATTTAACCTAAGGTTTTCTCATAATGCCATCATTGGAAAGTATGATCAAATTCTTCTATTATGAAGAATTGGTCTATGTGCCTCTAGTAATCACTATAAAAAGTGAAAGACTAGGATATTTTAGTTTTTCTATCTTATCTTATACCATTTTATGAGAATGGGGGGCCCAATGTATGAGAAGATCTTTGGAAACTAGGCATGAAAATTGCAGGTTAAAGAGAATGGGGGTGCCAAAATTATAGTACTCATTGTCCCTTGGTCATTGATTTTCCCTGAGTGTCTTCAACCTCATCCTTGGTGCTGGTATTGACCTTGTTTTAGCTCCAAACTCTTTGTCAGCACTGGTATTGACCTTTTTTTCACTCCTCCAAACTCTTCCTCAGCGCTGGTATTGACCTTTCACTTGTCCAATTTGACTAGCTACAACCTGGTTTAGTTAGGTTTTAGAGTATGTTAATTAAATTTGAAATTATGGCGCCATTTAGAGTAGTGAATATAAAGCAAGCAAAGCCTATTATGGGGCCATTTAGAGTAGTGAATATAAAGTAAGCCAAGCCTATTATAGTCATGAGGGAAATAATAAAACTCCTAGGATACTTCGTGAAACCATTTTCCTTGGTTAATGGGAGGCCATAAAATATACCTTTGGATTTCTTCAATCTTCAAATATGAGGATTTGCAAGGTTCTTAGCAACATGAGTAATGGAAATGTGTGCAACAAGAATTTTTGAACACACATGGAATCTCCTTGCCAAAGAAATGGTCTTCATAATTTAATATGATAATTTTTCTCAGCTCTAGAAATGATATGTTTCCTTAAAGAGGAAGGAGAAACCTAAAAGGTAAAAGAGATGCTTAGGAATCTCAACACTTCCTTATGATCAACCCCCTTCTATCCATGGGAATTGAACCAATTGGGCTTGGCTAAGAATAATTCCTATAACATTGAATTTTATGCAACTATATATTTGACCTTAAAGCTTTCCAAAAAATATCTAGGCATTGAATATCCTAAATAATGTCACGTTTGTCCTCTAAGAGAGTGAGAAAGGAGTCACTAGAAAAATGACCATTGAATAGTTGGGCTATAGAGTTACAAAAGTTAGCACCTTTAATAAGGTTTTGTGAAATACTGTTAGCCAAAAGATATCCAAAGGCTTCCATAAAATACGCACATAAAGTAGGATCTAAGGGGAAAACATGAAAAATTGAATGAAAACACCCAAAATCCTCAAATTTATGTCCATTCATGGTAATAAAAGTATAACAATCATAACTTTTTTTTGAAAAAAGTAAAAAAAAATTAGGAACAAATCCTAGATGACATAACTAGTCCAATTCAACACCAGAGATAGCAAGAGATTAATGAAATTACCACAAGTTTTAAGTAGAACTAAACTTCCATTTGCAAAGTTAGTAAGAAGTAGTGATATCTATGTTTTCAAGCAATCTCTCCCCAAAGAAACTCATTTCATCTATCTATATGTATCTGACATGTGATATTTCTTCTTGGAAAGTTGTAAGTCTTATCCCTTCTAATTCATTGAAATATCTTAATAGAATTCTTAGCTTTGAATTAATGGTTGAAGCACAAATGTTGAATGTTGCAACTCCATTAGGCGTGAATATAAGTAGAGGAGATTGTTTGGGAGAAGAATTTTTTTCTAGTGCTAGGTTATGTGTTAGGTTATATACGGTTAGGTTATATAGTATTTGAGCCTATCCTCAAACACTACAATTATGGTTAGGTTATGTGTTTTCTTTAGGTTTAGGTTTGGGATTAGGTTTATGGTTATGGTTAGAGTTTAGGGTAATCTCTAAATTTAACTTTAAGTCGTAGTTGATTATTTTCCCACAAAAGGAAATTAGATCCATTTTTTCTCATGTTCATTATAGCCAAATATGGCTTAATCTTAATTTTAGACCTTTTCTTGAAACCTAACATCATATCCCTAATCTAACCATAACCCTAACCCTAATCATAAGATAGACTCATACCCTGAACTTAACCCTAGCCATGACAATAAACCTAATCCTAACCCTTACTTGGAAAGTTAACCATCATTTTGTCATTAGTGTAACCCTAGCCATAACTTTAACCCTAACACTATTTCTCAAAACCATAATCTTAACCATAACCCAAATATTTTTTATCACAACCCTAATCATAAACATAACTCTAACCCTAAACCCTAAACCATGATCTTAATTGTAACCCTAAACATAAACACAACCTTAACCCTAAACCCTAAACCATGATCCTAATTCTAATCTAACCCTAACACTAAGCTTAACTTACACCCTAACCTTAACCCTAATTGTAACCCTAAACTAAAGACAAATGCTACACCCTAAACTATAATCCAAATCTTAAACCTAGCCCTAACCCTAATCATAACCTAGCCCTTTTTATCTAAACCTTAACCTTGACCCTAACCCTCACCTTTATCCTATCTTTATAACCCTAACCACAACCAAAACTCTAACCCCAACCCTAACCCTAATTACCTAACCCTAAATATTTTTTCTTTTATTAATTAGTTGCATTCACTCTAGTAACCCTAAACCTATCCCTAAACCTAACCCTAGCCCTATCCCTGGCCCTAATCCTAACCCCAACTCTAATCCAAATATAAAAAACAACACTAAATTAGAACAATAACCCTATAACTTAATTCTAAATATAACCGTAATACTATAATCCCTAATTGTAATCCTAAACCCTAACTCTAATTTCATATCTAATCCAAACCATAACCAAAACTCTCAATTTATTTTAGTGTCTATTTTGTTATACCCCATGTCCCAAATTGGGTATAACACAATAGACACTAAAACAAATTGATAGATTGTTATGAGGTAAGTGATGAGACTTTTCTATTTAGAGTGTATTCCATGAGATTACAATTATTCGAGGCATTGTGTCAAATAGTTCATGAGCTTTTTTTATCCTCCCACATTTTGCATAGATTTCAAAAGGGCATCTACAACCAAAATATTTGAGAAAATTCATCTTCATATTATGTTTTCCTTATGATTGGTTGACTCTTATACTAAATGAGAGTGTTGTTTGTGTTTTGACAAGACTAGATTAATATTTTTTTAATTTTCTCTATCAAGATCAAAATTACATGCACATTAGAATGAATCATAGTTTAGTTACAACACTTGGTCTCTTCAAAATAATCAAAGAAGATTAGGGAGATGAAGGAATGCACAACAAACTACAAAATAGGGGTAGTTGTGGCTTTTTTAGTTTTATTTATATACTCTACTTGTTTCCTATAGGGATAAATTAATCACTATACAAATGAAAGATGGTTGATTATCTACTAAATATTTTTTTTTTGTTTTGAAATGGAGGTTATATATGTTGGAAAACAAGGATGGAAAATTGAGAGGGGGGTGAATTAGTTGTTAAAAAAATGAAACTTATTTAAACTTATTAACCTTTAATCTTAGATCTGATAATTAATAGTGAAAACATGAATCAACAACACATTAGAAACACACATTTTTTTGTACAAACCTTGTTAGGGGAAAAACCACGGTGGAGGTTAATCCACAATTTATACCCTATTAAAAGTATAAAAGAAATGAATAAGGAATGCAAATGCATCTAGGAACACTGCCTAGAGCTCACTACCTTACATAAGATAATCAAATTAAATCCATCTAATGAGGTTGAACTGAGAAATTAGCTTCTTCAAAAGCCTGACAACAGTTTTAGATAGGCACATAAATAATTCTTCATACTTTTCTTAAAATTATTCACACTTTGGTCTGCATTCAAATGATCTAATCTTTATTCACACATATCTCGCATAAAATTCACATAAATTCTCTCTAAATGAATAAAAAAATCACTCTTATATATCCACTTCATGAATTTACATTAACAACTATGTCGGCCAAAAATAAATAATAGATTAATACAAACTGTTGGCCCAATTCATGAACAAATCTCAATGCGCACCAACCTAAATCGGTCACAACATAATGAAGACCTAAATCAACATCCTCGAACATGCCAAGCATTCAAAAATTAATCCACAAGATCTACAACATGCTACCACCATCATGTCAATAAAGAACATGAAAACTCAAACATGCAAAGGAAAAATATTTGATCACAAGCACACTGATCAACGTGGACGTACCACAATGATAGAGTATGCGATCAAGAAACATCAATGAACATATCAAGAGCATACACAATAATTCAATTCAGTAGAATTACATTCTCCTCTTTTGGAAACACCAATTATAGCAACAAAATAATTGTAGGAACACAAAAACTCATAACTCGCTCCAATCTTGATGCACACCTTTGAAAATTCTAGAGGATATACTAGATAGGCTCAGAAACAAACCCTTTAATACACGACTTTAGAATACCAACGTACAAAAATTTCCACCACTCTGATCTCCACAACTTCATAGACTATCTGCAACATATTTATTCTAATTTTCTCAATATCCTCGACATATACAACCTTTAAGACATTAATGCTAATAGTGTTGACATCAATGACAACCACATATCATGAGAAACACAACCACAAAATCCAAAAATCTACATCTCTATGAAAATTTTTATATGCTAATAGTCAACTTATTATCTTATTTATAGCATTTCCTTAGCTTTTTATACTAAAAAATTCAAGGTAGAGGGTAACATGATTCTTTGAATTGGATACTACATAAAAATTTATGTGTTATAGTCATTGCTTCCATTGTTTGCATTTTCACATTAGGATGCATATTTTTTTTTACAATCAAGAGTCTTTTAATGTCTTGCCAAAATTAATATTATTAATAATTTCAAACTTTTATAAACATGTATGGAAAATAAGTACATAAATAAGAAATATATTGTAATAGTTTCTTCAACAAAGGATAAAAAAATCATGTGAACCGTACAAGGATTGTGGTGGGACTTAAAATTTACTACTCGTGTGGTATTAACTAGGGAGATCAATAAAAATCCTTCCTTGTGGATATCACATGATCAGATTAAAGGCCCCTGAGGGTATTGCGAGGTCTGCGAAGAGGTGACACATGGCCTAGTTCTTGAAGTGATAGGGCTAGGTGGGACCTGCTATCCAGTTGCAACCTCTTTTTTTCTTGGGTTGTGATTGGGAACTGTTCTCCCAAGGCGTTGATGTGGATTTTCAAACAATTGTTGACTCAATATAAGTTGTCCGACTTGCCATGTTCGATCCGCATTAACGGTTCGATTTTTCTTGGGTTCTTGTTCATCCGCGTTGGGAGTTCTTGCTCTTTGGAAGTTGTTCTCATTAATGGCATGGATTTTTTTAGTGGATCCTCCCCTGGATTTCTTGTGCGCAAAAACTATTCTCCTAATAAATGTAATGATGGGTTGTACGACATGCCTTCGCAAGCCAAGAATAATTTATGGTGGCTACATCAGCCACTAAAATGGTCGAATGCTCATGCTGCATTCGAGCAATTAAATTCTCGCACCAATTAACTCTATAAATGCTCATTGTGTTATTTGGTATTATCATCGCATTTTGAGTTGTCTTGTTTGCAGGTGGTCGAGTCTCTCCTATATTTTTTGAGGTGTTTTTTGTAATGGACCATTCAGCTATGCGCAGAAGGACCAGACTTGGGGTGACAAATTTGCAGCCTGACTGGGTACAACCTATCCTTAGCAAGCCCAAGGTTGTCCATGATGCTAATTTTAAAGGGACAGGGACCTCCAAGTCCCCACTGGTGCTGTCTTCTGGTTTTGACGGTGATGGGTCCAAAACTGACTCGGACTACCAACGTTACTTGGCGTCCATGACCGAGCTGTTGGGGGTCAATGAAGAGCCCCTTGCAGTTGCCCCAATAACTGCGATGGCGCCGTGCCATGCTACCAGATCATGTGTTAAAGCGGATAAAAGGAAGCTGGTCTCGCTTCTTCCTAAAGCGAGGACCAGGAGCGGTCGCCACTACCGAGGCCGTGTGTCTTGCAAGTAGTTGCAGTTGCTGGGTGTATTACTTTTGGGTGGTGTGTTGATGTGGACGTACGCGTGTCTGCCACACTCTTTTGTATTTTGTAATTACTGATATCGAAAGAAATATAAAAAAATTAAGACATTTTTCTATCTTGTGTATGGGCCATGGATTATGAATGGATTTATCAAGGGTTTGTTCATTCAATTTCAATGGTGTAGTTGAAAGTGTAATTTGTTCTCTTGCTTTGACTTAATGAGTAAATCAAATGCTTGAACAAAAATTGCATGTTTATGGTTATATGGTCATGATTCACTAAGGAGTATTGTTTTAATATACTGAAAAATCTCATGGTAGCAAAGCACTATGGTGATAAGTTCAATTTCATCTGAATTACGTTTTATATGACTCCCACCCAATGGATGAGGCATTGGATAGTATTGGTAAATTCCTTTCAGGTATAGGACTGTGACTCTAAGCACAGTGATTCAATACTCAAACATTTTAACAAATATCAACTGCTATATCTTTTTGGGATATAGATCTTATGATAATTTTCAGTCTCCTTGCTTTGGGATATTTGTACTTATTATTCTTTGGTTTTGCCACAACCAGGGTAATGACTGTCTGTTAGTGTTAGTGGGGATTGCATCTGTAAGAAGAAGTGTTCTTACCAATCATGAAACATTCTTATGAACACACTTGGGCTTACCCACCTTGGTTTGACAAAGCCAAAATTGTAGGAGATGTCAGTCTTTGACTGACTCTTGTTAGTTGGCCACTAGCCTTTGCAGTTATTTATAACGAAGGTTGGCTACCTCTTACAGAATTGCAAATCCTATGTGGGAAAAAACACCAATAGATTGTAATTAAGATATACACAAAATGGATCTACATTGAAAATTCGGTAGGAAAATTCAAGCAAATACAATTGGTAGATGCAAAACCAAATAAATGTGAAATTGTGGACTATAATGATTGTAGAATATACATAATGGATTTTTTTAAAAGGTTTTAGAAACTTTCAATCAAATGCAATTAGTAGATGCATAGACAAATTTCACAACCTTCACCAAAATCCTCGTCGATTTCCTTAATATGGGAGATTTGGAACAAGGTATAGACATCCATCAAAGCATAATATGAAGATGAATTTTCTCAAATGTTGTGGTTGTACACTCCATTTTCAAATATATGTAAAATGTGGGAGGATAGACAAATCTTGTGAACTATTTGACAAAATATCTCAAAGAATTGTAATCTCATGGAATACACTCTAATTAGAAAAGTTGCATCACTTCCCTCATAACAATCTCTCAATTTGTTTTAGTTTCTATTGTGTTACTCAATTTGAAACTTAATTGTGATACATTAAGTTCATTGTCAAATTGTCATTTGTGTGTCAAGTTTGTCAAAATCCAAAATGATCAATTATTAATAAAATCATGGATCATGTAATATTGGGATAGGTGACCTCCTAGGAAGGCCTAGTGCTTCATCACTTTGAGAATAATTTAGACGCAATGAGTGCTAAGTGGACCATTCATTATCATGAGATATGGGTTCTTGTGAAACACTACTCATGAAACATGGGTCAATGAGTTTGACTTGTAAAACTACATAATT